>JANTPZ010084299.1:0-15898 GCA_025593235.1 Vachellia pachyceras
GATGGGCTCTGCAAATTGGGCAATTTGAAAGAAGCAAATAAACTTGTGAAGAAAATGGTTCATGATGGGTTTGTTCCAGATCATGTAACATATACTAGCATCATCCATGCCCACCTAGCAGTTGGCCATCTTAGGAGGGCTAGATTATTGTTCTATGAGATGTTGAGCAGAGGAATATTGCCTTCAGTAGTTACTTACACAGTTTTGATTCATTCTCATGCAATTGGAGGAAGGCTGGAACTTGCTATTATGTACTTTATGGAAATGCGGGAGAATGGTGTTTATCCAAATGTGATCACTTACAATGCTTTGATAAACGGTCTTTGCAAAGTGAGAAGGATGGACCAAGCTTACAAGTTTTTCACAGAGATGCAAGTACATGGTCTTTCTGCAAATAAGTATACCTACACTATTTTAATCAGTGAGAACTGCAACATGGGTTATTGGAAAGAGGCCTTAAGATTGTATATGGAAATGCTATATAAGGAAATAGAGCCTGATTCTTGTACACACAGTGCACTTATGAAACATCTAAACAAAGACTATAAATTTCATGCAATTCAACATCTTGAGAATTTGATTGGAGGTGGCAAATAAACTCTTGATGTGAAGATTTAATGGAATCTATATGGGATTCTTATGATTTATAGTGAGCTTGGTAGAATATGGACAGATTTTGCCTCACTAAGGTGTAAATTGCCGCAAACATTAAAATGTAAAATTTTCTGCTCATCTTGCCAAGTAAGAATTTCATCATTTGTTTTCCTTCAACCTGAGACATTTATTTTGAAATTCAAAATCGTCTGGCATTGACACGTTGTCTGATTTGCTACAGGATGAAGCTGCTGATGGGTTTATTTATCAGTTAGGAGTGCTGACTTCAACAATTTACTGTGCAACTAGGTAACACTTGAGAAAGCATACGGATTTGATCAGTTAAAACAGCTATATCACAGTTAAATTATGCAGGAAAGGCAAGAAGAGGCTTGTAGAAAGCCCATTTTCCTTTGTCAATATGTTTCAAATAAATTTTCGACACAGGCATAAGGTATTTTTTCATTCTTTTGTTGTAGTCTTTGTCGGGGAAAGAATAGTTCATTCAATGCATGATATTAATGGTGATTATTTTTCATTCAAGTGGTGTGTGTGTGTGTGTATATTTTGTTTTCTACGGTTACAACTTGTATGAAGGATGGCAAATGTTATATAGAAGAAAAAAAGATTAGAAAATATATATTTTAACACATGTAATTGAACGCCGCAACCAGTCTGAGCATTTAATAACCTCTCCATGCAGTTTCTTTGCCGACCTTACTTTTATGGGCATTAGGCCAAAGCTGTGGGGAATTTATAAAGTGCTGGTTGACCATGATCTTCTGTCTGTGGTCTGCGCTTAACATACTTCAGAGTCAATATGGATGTTGAGTTAGGAAAAGGAATAGGTAACTTAACTGTAGGGTGTTAACTAGAATCTGAACAGGTAATTAAACATGACATGGACAAAACCTTTTCCTCTATAGATTCAGAGTTTCTGTCTTTGAAATTACCAATGTGTATGTGCACACTTAAGATAAACTCTTTATCTGCAACAACTCATAGCCAATTATTGATTAAGACACAGACGTTTTAATTGTTATGATTTCATGTAAAAGAAAAAAAAATAAATGAATGAGTGGAGTATGCTCATTAAAAGACTGGGCATTTTAAGCAACTATCTAGGATCTGATGCTACCGAGTTATATTCAAACATTGTGGGGGGCAATTGGTGTAACCCTCTTTTCTATCTACAACGTTCAAACCTTCGACTTTCCTTTAGGGGAACTGAGTCTCTTCCACTCAACCCAACAACCGGTTGTAAAACTAAGCATTTTAAATGATACAAATCATAATTTAGGCTTTCTTTACTTATTAATGTGTGAGAGAAGGAAAACACTGGCATGGGGCAACCTTTCCAGTGATTTGGAACATTTTGGTGTATCAGAAAGTTTTTATTTTCAAGGTGTCTCTCTGTCTTTAGATACTCTATGGGACATGACTTTTGCAGCATCTCTGCAGTGTTTGGTTTACATCAATTTCAAGGGAGTCACTTTATTATATATGCAGAGGATTGGGCAGCTTTACTAAAATTTGCTTGTCATAGACCTACCTATTGATGCCAGATAGAAAAGGGTTTGCTTGTCATGTTCTAATGATCGCAGGGACAAGCCCCAATGGATCATGAGTTAGGTGTCATGCTCTTAAATCGTGTGAGCCCGACCCCTTTCCTAAAATATATTTATAAAAAAAACAGAGAGAGGATTGGGCAGCTTTGGGTCCGTTTGGTAAAGCGGTGGAGAAGTACTTTTACCATATACGAGGTAAATGTGTGAAGGAGATTATCTCGTTTTGCGGAAAAACACTGTTGAACGTACTTTTGGGGTGTTGAGAAGCTTTCCCAAACACCCCCTTTGTTGATATCTTCCTTTTTATTGTAATTGTAATGCCTTGTTTCAATTCTAGTAGTTTTTCTTAGGTAGACACTTCAACTTCCTCTCATGTATTTTTCTCCGTTATTATCCAAAAGAAAATGAAAAAGACAAGATTCTTTAGCAGCTACTTGGATTGAATAATTCTTTCTGTCATCTGTAATGTTCTTGCTCAATGTATCATGCAGTTTGACGAGCCGTTATGGCATGGCATATATATGCTGCCCCATCTATTCCTTTGTTTAAATACTCATGTATAAACTTAGTTGGATAAGGCTTTATTGTTGTTGTTGTACATACACACATATATGCATATATTGAATGCTTTGGATAAAGAATACCCTTTTCAGCTTGCATGGCCCGCATACATATAAGGTTAGCTAAGGACATCACTATCTCTGTCTTGTCTTCACATTGATATTGCTTGATTTTCCGTTCATTCTGGAGTTAAATTTATACTATGGATACTCTGCTGCCTGATGAAACCATGTATTGTTAGTGGATTATTTTGCGTTATTTCATTCATTAAGGAATGTCTTGAGTGTATTGACTATTAATATTAGATATTTTTTATCCATTTAATAGTAGATTTTACAGGCATCATCAATAAGGCTGGGTGGCAGCTACTATGATGTGTAGCTTTTTTTTATATATATTCTAAGAATCCAACCTAATCGGACTTGTCTGACCAAAGGCTTCTTTGTTGCTTCTCCTAATAACTCACCACTGTTTTTTGTGTTGAAATACCTTTTTTAATTGAGATTTCAGAGTAGTAACTGTGATTCTAAAAGTAGGGTAAAAAATGCTTGATTGTTGTTCAGTTGTCAGATCATAATCATGAATATATATAGCTTCAGATAATCTTCCATGTATTCTAGTCGAGTCCTGACTTGTAATATGATTCTAATGCCAAAGATACCTGTGATTGGCTGTTCTGCTTCTTTCTCTCTTCCATTTGCAGTTGAAATACTTTCCTTAGTGACAAATTTTCTTGAAGTAAGTCCCTTTGGATTGCTCATCAACATAGCCACAAGTTTTTGGCTCTGCCATTTTAATTTTTTCCTACTTTATCTGTACATGTATCACTCCGTCCAGATTTGGTACTTAAGGAGAAACACATCCTTGACCATTAAGTCCTTATCTTTGAAATGAGATATGGAACTGTTCAGATGTAATTTAATTTGTACAGTCCTTTTTTTTATTTAAGTGAAAATTTCATCTTCAGAAGTAGCAGTTGTACCTATTAAAATGATAAAAAAAAATTGAAACGTTCAGAATATAATAAAATTTTGGTTGTCTAATTTCTAGGGACATGATGAGCATTTTTTGCTTATATTTAAGATGAGTATCTACTAAGTCTCATGTCGGAAAGCTTCATAAGGGTAATGTGTTTTATAAGTCAAGAAACTCTTCTCATAATCTCTTTTTTTTTTTGGGATTGGGCTTTCCTTTTGGATTTGTGGTACACATTCGTGCTTTCATGAAATTCAAATTTATATGTACCAAATCAAATTCGAATTTATATGCTCTCACCTTAATGTATATGTTAGAGGATGTTAAGACCACTGTCCTGTGAAGATATAGAATTAAAAACAACTGAGCAAATATAGAGCTTTTTAATTACTTTATTCAATCATGAGATGAGATACTATAATACGCAATTTTGGAATGTGTTTTTGGATTGTGTTGAGAACAGATACGTTTTGATGATGATTCTGAGTTTGTGTCTGCAACAGAACAGAGAAAGACGACTTGTCTACCACTTTTTTGCTCACAAGAGCATGTTTCAGTAAGCACTAACATAACGAGATTATAAATATAGTCAAACTTATGATATTTTAATTATAGAAGAGTTTTTGTGCCACTATATTGAAAAGTCATTGGTCATAATATCACTGACAGTCACCCTTCCTAACTAGAGCTAGAGACCAATCTATAACACTCGTAGATTTGGAAATAAGATGAGAATTAATTCATCGGTCATTATAATTTTATTTGATTTTTAGTGAGGTCTTTTGTTTTTCTTCTTTACAGTTTCCTCAGTTATAGCCTTACAGGCATTAGTCTCTGTGCCCATAACATGGTAATTAGAGATAATATAGATGTTGGTTAAGCCATATGTAAGTTGTCACAAAATAAAATAAGTTTTTTAAAAATAAAAGATGGAATAAAAATAATTTATTATCAGCATAGAGTAAAAAATTATTGTGTTCCTAGTTGTCTCCTTGCAACTACATATAATCTGCAATTTGGTTGATTTTGATATGAATGTCACTAAATATCAAATGATTTTACTCAATAGAATTGAGATTGTGGGGCCACAAACCACAACAATTAATGTACCACACAGGCAATGAACACCTAAAACCAACACTTAAGCCCACAATAGAATTGAGGTTGTTAGGCTAAGTTGTTAGCAATTATTATTTTGTAGATGATGAATATACCAAAAGAATGTAATGAATCACGGTTTGAATCTTTATTAAGAGAAGCGCCTAGAAGCGCCTACGGCTAGTATCCAACACTCTGTCAAAAAGAATTGCCTCCCATGGGAAATTTAGCGTGCTTAGCAAGAAAAATTATTATTATTATTATTATTATTATATTTAAAGGGTTGATAATGAGTTCGTTTAAGAATACAGTAGAGAAGTACTTTTATGCAAGTCGAGGTAAATATGTGGAGGAAATTATCTCGTTTTATGGAAAAACATTGTTGAACGTATGTTGGACTTTTGAAAACGTTGTTCCAAACAAGCCGACTAAGCTTACAAGTAGAATTGAATCATGAGGTAAAATTAGATAAATAGTTTACAAGGCTATTCATAGGCTAACAATTTATTAGGTGCGGCCAATTATGTTACATAATCGAATATGCATAACTGACATTTTCTCCCTCACTTTTGAATATAAAACAATATTCAAAATTCCCTCATCAATGTGAAGCATCTAGACATCCAAAGGACAAAATCCAAAAACTTGGATTTTTGCATGTAAATTAATACTCCGTTCAATATTAAATATAGAATCTAAATAACTAATTTATATATATTAAAAATTAGTTTATTTAGTTGTTTGTGAAATAAATGCGTATTAATTTTCATAATTTATCACTCTTAATCATTTTCACAGAAAATTACTCTCTTGATGGAAAATCTACTTTGAAATGATGAGTTAGAAAAATTAATACACATTTTTAATTTGAGAGCGTTATAAAGGTCATGTGAAATGATATTAGAATAATGTGTAAAAGGGTTACAAAAGTCAACCGTCTCTTGTATGTGATATCGGGGGTGGTATTTTTTTAAAAAAACGATTTAGTTGTCTTCTTTCATTCCATCATCTTTCTCTCGTACTTGATTATTGTATTAATATGGTTAATTTGACAAAAATGGACAAAATGGTAATATATATATATATCTTACTTTTAGGATTAATATCAACTTTCTAATTAGATCCTTAACAAGGAGGACATTAGTTATCTATTACGAAGCTAACTTATTTGGAAAACTCCTAAAAACATTTAAAAATCACTTTCAAATAAGTTGAAATAAAACTCATCTCACATTCTTATCTCAAACTTCGTACAATCACTTAAAATAAGTTAATACAAACTCTTCTAATCCCTATTACTTAATTAACAAAAAAACAGGCAACATATGTTTCCATCTGCTTTGAACTTCATCAGAAGCAAAATAGAAAAATTGAAAGCATGTTTTAGATATGACATTATGATTAAAAAAATGTTACTGATCAGATTATGCATTCATCTAAAGATCCTTTTCATACATACATACATACATACATACATACATACATACATACATACATACATACATACATACATACATACATACATACATACATACATACATACATAATCAACTTTTTGTTTATTAAAAGTCAATTTGAACAATTTTTAAAAATATGAAATATTGTTTGTTTCTACATGAATCCATAAAATTTCAAAACTGTGGATTAGAATTAATTAAAAAACTTTACATCAATTTTGAAAAACCGTCAAGTTTTTATATAACATATTTTAAATTTATTTTCCAATGTAATGCTGCAAGAGAAACGTTTACAAAAGATATTAATACTTCAATTTAAGTATTAAATTAATTAAAAATTATACCTTTTAATGGAAAATTATACTCCTTTCTACATGCATATATTTTCTTATAGAATATTATTGATCATACTTGTTTTCTTACAAGTATTTTTTTCAAAATCAAAATCGTTTGAATCCTATTCATGGTTAAATATGTAAATAGCATATTATTTATTGAGAGTATATTAAAATTTCTTAATTCTGAATATTTATATTTTGTTGCAGCTAATGAAGCTCGCAAAATTACATGTGGATTTATATATAGGTTATAACACATCAAGCCTCTTCAATAATTTTGCCTTAGGGCAAAAAACTTCTCGACACAGGCTGTGGTATTATATTAATTAAGAACATCCAATGAAATAAAATAATATAAAAATATTAATAAATGCTTAAAATTGCACATTTAAATTTTGTGATGTTTTTGTGTGCAGCCAAAATGGAAGAATACTCCTGGTTATGATATCTCAGAATCCAACAACACAAAACTGTAACATAATTCATTCCAATATAGATAGCCCGATGTGTTTAGATAGCCCGTTGGAAAAACGGACATAAATTCTGAGGTAGTTTATGTTAGAGGAATTTTGTCTTGGTAAGCGCACCCGTTGGCAAAACGGGCTTACCAAACCCAGATCGTTGATCACTATGCAATTCCATTCAAATATTTGTTTTCTTGGTTATACCACACTAAACTTTGTCATACTACATTATCAAATATTATTCTATTTTTATTTTTGGGTGATCCATGTGCATTCTTAAATACTCATCATTTATATAGCACCATATATATATATATATAGAGAGAGAGAGAGAGTGTGTGTGTGTGTGTGAACTTTTGGATCTTCTCCATTGATGGGTATGTTACATTTGGAGAGGGATAAACATGTAAAAATATATTTTTTCCGAATTTAATATAAGTTTCAGTTGACTTTTTTTTAAACAAGAAAACTAAGTAAACTGATTTATTTATTTATTTATTTGATCCAAACTAATTTATTTAACTTATATATTGATATATATAATTTAAAGTAGTTTATTTAACTTAATATATATTATTTATATTAAGGATCATAGTTAGTGGTGTATGGAATCCTCTTTAGTTAAGTAAAGCGGGCATATAACTTTACTTTTTTTTTTGCTGTATTTATTTATGAATGCATTTCTCCTTTCATTTTATGAATATAGAGCATCTAAACTTGTATATATATACACGCACATTACTCTAATCTCGTTTGTAAGGCAAAGTGAAGAAATTTTTCCGTGCTAAATATAAATTATATCATTACTTTTTTAGGATCATACTTAAGTCAAATTTATTAGATCGAGTTTTCCAATTATTCATAATCATACATTATGTTTTTTACATAAAATAGCACACATGATTATATGTTGTTAGAGAATTTGACATAATGATTTAAAAAATTGACGTAAGTTTTATCTCTTTTTAATGAATAATTTTCTCTTTTACCCCTCATTAAATGTTGGTGCATGTTATTTGATTTTTAAAGTATGTATATTTAGAAAGGGTAAAATTGAAAATTATTAAATTTTTACGTATAGATATTGAATTTCAAGATTTTCTATTGATTTGATAAAATATGCTAGATTTCACGTGTAATAAAAATATCCGAGTGAATTATTGGATGCTAGAATTAACTTATCAATTCGTAAATATACTAGTTTAAAGGGAAGTACATAACGATTGGTTGAAATAGAATCAATAGATAAGATGTGGCATAATTATTGGAAGGAAATATTTTTTTTATTTTAATTATGCAATGTTGAGTTCAATTGCAACTATAACATCATGAAGTATTTGTTAATAGCACTCAGCCAATTGGTATCTTAAAATAAATTATTGTGTAATTTTACACATTTATCAGTAATAATGAGCACCCTAAGTTCAGGATACTGAATGTTATTAAAAAATATTTAATCATACTAAATGTATTAAAAATTATTTAGGATGTTGAGTATTACTGAAAATATTTTAGAGAATGCTAAATACGCCAAAAGTTACTTTAAAATATTGAGCAATGCTGAAAAAAATGTTTTAGGATGCTGAATATAATTTAACCTAGGTAAAATAAAAAGAATTTAGTAAGTCTATTAAATAGTTTTCCACTTGTACTAAATATAAATTGACTTTATGAGTTATTATATACTCTTCTAATTCTATTTATAATTCACATTCATCATATTTCATTTAAATCAAGGAAAAATTAAATTTCGGTAACCATATCTTAAAATTTAATAAAATTTCAATTTTATTCTTATTTAATACATACACTTGAAGAAATTACAAATCTACATCATAAATGAAACGTATAATTATACATTTAGGTAAAAAAATTAATCATTTAAAATATAAATATGACAAAAAAACTTCTCTCTAACTCATAAACAGGACTAAAGAATATTTGGTAAAAGTTTAAAATTAATTGGGGCACTTTTGGGAAAAAAGAATTACGCTTTGTGACATACTTATATATCAAAAGTAAATGCTTTCAACAAACTTTTTTATTTTAGCAAGTTATTTGTTGCTTATATTGAAGACCCAATGGAGTTATTTTTTCCTAAAATACTTTTATTGATTGTGCATAATACTTTTATTGATTGTGTATATTAAGGGAGTTTTTCATTAATAAGTAATAGGCTATGTATAAGATAAAAAAAGGCACTTTAAAGAATATAATATTTTTTACAAATAACTTATCTTTTAATGTATGAAATTAGTTATATAACAAAGTAACTATGAGGATTAATTAGTACTCCTCTTATCCTATTTATATGGTAAAAAAGATTTTATCTTGTCCTATTTATAATTCCTTCATTAAATTTTTCATACGAATGTATAATTTTACATGTTATTTAATATGCGTTGATTTTACTCTCACATGCTATAATGATAAAGTTAAAAATAGTTGAATTTCAATGCATTCAATTTAAGAAATATTCTTTAAGGGATGAATCCGATGAGCCAACTAACTTATGAGGTCAATTAAGAGGGTTTGTTAGAAAAGGTGACACATGGACAGCAATTGATCAAGATAGAAAATCTTATTTGAAACACACACACACACACACAAAGGTCAATTTCATGGAATTTAAATTTTTCAATATATGTATTTGGAGGCCAATAATTAGTATATGACCCTACACCACCTGTCCAATATTTACTAACCTTAGGGCTTGTTTGAAAATTAGGTTTGAAACATAAGTTTCACAGAATCCAAGGTAAAAATTAGGTTTCACAGAATCCGAAAAGTGATTTATGTTTGAGAAGTTATAGCTTTTACGGATTCCGAGGCAAAAAAATGGATAGGAAAGAGGAAAGTAAGAAAGAGAAAGAGATAAAAAGTAGGAAAGAAAAAAGAGGAAAACGTAGGAAAGAGAAAGTAGGAAAGAGAAAATCTAAGTTTGAAACCTAGGTTTGTAACCTAGGTTTTCCATAATCCATTCCCAAACGAGCCCTTAAAGTCATTATAATCTAAAATTTTATTCTCGTTTGTATGCAATCTAGTAGTGTAATTAAATTGCACTACAAACCAAGTTTTATATTTAATATCGGAGGGGGAGTATAACTAGGCAAAGTAAAAAGGCTATTTGGTATGAGGGATTTTGAGTGAATGGGAAGTATGAAAATTTTTTGAGTTAGATTTTTAAAAAAAAATTGAAGTGGGGTTAAAAAAATTTAATTAATTTTTCTTGCTCTTTTATCTTAACTATTTTCTTTATTAAGATTTTGCAACCCTGCTTTTTCAACTTTTTTAAATCTAACCCTACGTTTGGAAAATTCCGAATTAGGTTTATTTTCTACTCTTGGTAAGATATTGAATACTTATTTAGAATTTTGTAACTTTTAAATTCTTTTTCTCATTTTCCAAAATTTTTATGAGGTAGATTTAAAAAGTTGAAGTGAGGTAAAAAACTTCTAATTAATTTTTATTACTATTTTATCTTGCATATTCTCTTATTAAAATTTTACAACCCCACTTCTCCAAGTTTTTTAAATCCAACTCAAAAAAATTTCCTCCCCTCTCCTCTAAATCTCTATATCAAAGAGCCCATTATACTCCCTTGGATTCTAAATTTAAGGTTGTTTTAACTAATTAGTAGAATCAAGAGAAAAATATAGTTACTTGTAATTGATATGTAAAGAAATTGACACTTTTTCAAAAATATCCCTACCATCCAATGGTTTCAAGACAGGGATAAAAATGCCTAATAAACAAGGGTATTATGGGAAAGAAACAATTAATATAGGAGAAAAGAGAAAATTGCACCTTATATTTAGGGTCAAGCAAAAATTCAAATGCACCTTATATTTAAAATCAGATCTGATGAAGTATACTACATTAACATAAAATATTGTTATTGTTATTTATTAGTAATAAAAATTATTAAACGAGAATTGCAAAGGCAACCTAATTAAGAGGCGTAGTGTCTATATTTGTTTACCAGTTTCTAACACATTTATTTTATCAGCTTATGTGCAAACTATATTAGTTATATGTAATTGTCAAATTGTAGACATTTCTGTGCTAGCTAACTTTACTCTTATTTTAATTGATGAGGAAGACCTTGCACAAATATTAAGAGATGGTTTGGTTTCATTATCCAGAACCTAGATTTGATTTTAAAACCTAAATTTTATCCAAATACTCACATTTTTTGAAAAAACTATTTTGGATACAAAACCTAATTTGAAATCTAGGTTTTGAAAAGGCTATTTTCTTATCAAATCACACTCTCTTTCCTACTTTTTCTTTCTTTCTCTTTAAGGGCCCGTTTGGTTGAAAGAATTAGATGGAAGGGAATGGAATGGAAAGGAAAATTTTTGTTTGGTTGGCACTGGAATGGAAAATAGGTTGATGGGAAAATTTTTGTTTGGTTGGGTTAAAATTGTAGGAAAGAGAGTAGGAAAATTGTATCAAATGACTATAATGCCCCTAATGGTAAATGTTAAATGTTTTTTATAAATATATGTATTTGTTTAAAAAAAGCAACTTATTTATATTTATTCTTTAATATTTAATTATATAATATTAAAATATATAATATTTATTAATTATATATATTTATTATTAATTATATATAATTGTATATGTATTTAATATATATTTTATTAAATATGTATATTATATATGTAATTAATATATATTTTATTAATTATATATATAAACAGTCATATTATATATATATCACAATGCAAATATTCAGCGATTTGAGGAATTCAAAGGAGATTGATGGAATTAGGGTTGTAGGGGAGTGTATGGAGTTAAATTCCAAGCGATGGAGACAATTTTATGCGTGTTCAGAACATTATATTAGGTGAAGCTGAAGGGAGTCATTCGAATGACTCACAAGTTTCATTCGAATGAAAGCCTTCATCTTCACCGTATCTTCACCACATCCGAATGAGTTTGAAATTTGTAATCATCTCATTCGAATGAGTTTTTGGCTCATTCAAATGACAGACTTAAATTTCACGAATCTCCAGATTTTTTGGGAGTCATTCGAATGAGACAATTTTTCATTCGAATAAAAGCCTTCATCTTCAACGTATCTTCACCACATTCGAATGAGTTTGAAATTTTTAATCCTCTAATTCGAATGATCCAATTTTTCATTCGAATGAAAGCCTTCATCTTCACCATATCTTCGCCACATTCGAATGCATATTCAAATTTTTTAGCCTCTCATTCGAATGCGTGTTTGGCTCATTCGAATGAGAGCCTTAAATGTCACCAATCTTCACATATTTCAAGGTGTCATTCGAATGAGCCTACTTTTTCATTCGAATGAGATCCTTCATCTTCACCATATCTTCACTACATTCGAATGCATATTCAAATTTTTTAGCCTCTCATTCGAATGCGTGTTTGGCTCATTCGAATGACAGCCTTAAATGCCACCAATCTTCACATATTTCAAGGTGTCATTCGAATGAGCCTACTTTTTCATTCGAATGAGATCCTTCATCTTCACCACATTCGAATGCATATTCAAATTTTTTAGCCTCTCATTCGAATGCGTGTTTGGCTCATTCGAATGACAGCCTTAAATGTCACCAATCTTCACATATTTCAGGGTGTCATTCGAATGAGCCTACTTTTTCATCCGAATGAGATCATTCATCTTCACCATATCTTCACCACATTCGAATGCATAATGAAATTTTACCTTCAATTTGCAAGGATCCCATTCGAATAAGCACAAGGCTCATTCAAATGAGATTCTCATCTAACACCTATATTCATTCCAAGATAAATTGAAACTTCATAAAAACATTCCCTCTCATTGTTAACACGTGAGGCATTGTTATGCTATCAATCCAAAATATTACACACGCAAGTTATAACTGTGATCACAACATAGTAACTTTGCTGATACATCCAAAATATTAACTGTACTTAGGGCTGAGCAAATTTACCCGCCCCGCCCGGTACCCGAGCAAAAAACCCCTTCAACGCCCGCCCATCTTGGACCCGTTACGGGCGGGGCATTAACAGGGTACTGATGTTTTTAACGGGGCGGGGAACGGGTTACCCCACGGGGTACCCGTTCCCCGCCCGTACCCTTTGTGCACATCGTTTACAGCGTGTGTGTGTGTGTGTATTATTGTATATGGGTTGTGGCAGAGTTCTCAGTCTCTCACTCTCTCGAGTATTGAATCTCGATCTCTCTCACTCTCAGTGCCTAGCCCTAGCTTTGTCGTCACTGTCTCCAGCTCACTCTATAGTCTCCGTCGCTCTCTTTCTCTCCACCGCCGAGTCGACTGCAGCTCCGCCTCCAAGTCCCCTACTCGACTGATGACTCCAGGTTGAAGCCTCTCCACCTTGCTCCAGTCGCTGTCTCGCACTCTAGCTGATCTGTTTCATATCACCGGTGAGTTACTACTTGTTTTCAGCTTATCCACTCTCTCAGTTCCTGGTTGGTTGATGTGCCTGTGATGCTTCGGGCTAGTGGATTGATGCTTCACAAGTGATTTTTCCTGTAATAAACCATTTTGGGCATCTAAAACTCTGAACCTAACAATCCAACCCTCCCAAAACTATCTGCTACTCTGCTATATTTGCATAAACTCAAACCTGAAAATTTTTATTATTTCCTCTTGTTAGACTTGCTATCTCTTTTTCTCTTTTGCTCACTTGAGGTGCATTAATACAGTTGAACTGTAAAAGTTAGGGGGTTTTTTCCCAAACAAAATGAATTATCCTTAGGGTCACTTCTATTCTCCACATTTTTTCCCAAAAATTTAGGGGGATTTTTCATGATTTACTAGCCTGATTGCATATGCTCATTCTTTTATTTTTGTTTACCAAATATCCTTGCTTCACCTTATACTCCCCATTTCTTGCTTCATTCCATAACAGCCTATCATATTTATTTGTCATTCCAATCCTTATTCTATACGATATCCAAAATCTCTCTGTCTACTTTATTTATCAAAGGTAATAAGTTCCAAGATCCATTGTTTAGTAGGCTAGCCACCCTATCAGCAGTATTAAACATGTTTTCAGTGATTTGGTTCAGATTTTACCACCTAACTCATGAATCCAGCAGTCTTTCCATACTTGAGTTGTTAGACCATTGCCTATTACCCATTTCAAATCCTTCTGAGGTGTTTCCCTTCCTGTGACAACTGAATCATCAGCAACATATAGAATCATCACTTCTGGTTTGTTTGCTGCTTCTACATTCACACCACAATGAATCTTCGTGTACATTATCATCACTGTCTTATGAAAAGTTGATATGTGATTTGATATGGGATCAGGAAATAGCCAAATTCTATTTCAAAAAGTTGGATTCGTTATGGGTACTTAATGGTTTAAGTTGCTTTCATTTTGCTGCCTTGTCGTTCTAGAATTCACATTGTTATGCCTTGTACGTATGAAACTGATTCTGCATTTAATCTCAAATGGAAATATCCAAATCTCAATCAATTTGATCTCAAACTGATTCGGCAATAGTGTAATTGTTTAGCTTATAAATACTTAAATAGTGTCATTGTTTCTCAATCAATTTATGGGTTATGCATGATATTTTCTCTTATTGGTTCATTGTATGCTTCGATGTTTTTGTGTGACTCAAATTTGTCAATTTGATCAGGAAAATGTCACAAAATCCTATAGCAAATGTGCAAGATGAAGATATGTTTGAGAGTGTAGGGAAGATTGGGAATGATAATGGGAAGGAGGGACATGTAACTGGGAATGAGGGACAAGTAGATGAAAATGAAACACAAGTTACACAACCTACAAAAAAAAGGAGAGGGACATCTGAGATTTGGAACCATTTTACAAGGTTGCTACTTACAGAAACAAAAGGCAAACACAGGGCGAATTGCAAATACTGAGGGACAGATTATGCAAGTCATCCTTCTAACGATGGGACCAAACAATTATGGCGACATTTTGAAAAGTGTCCAAAAAATCCAAACAAAGCAAGCAAGGGGGAAATGTTTGTTTTCAAGTGCAAATCAATCATTGACGCATCATTTGTTTAGTCAAGAACGGGGGAGAAAAGCTCTTGCGAGATTTCTAATAAAGGATGAGATGCCTTTTCGAGTCGTGGATGGGGAGGGTTTTAGAGAACTATTGCAAGAATTTCAACCTAAATTTCAAATTCCCTCACGATGGACAGTTGCTAGAGATTGCTATAAGATGTATTTGGAAGAAGTAGATCTCTTGAAAAAATATTTCAAGCAATATAAAGTCCGTGTATCCCTTACCACTGATTGTTGGACATCATTACAGAACACCAACTACATGTGTTTGACAGCCCATTGGATCGATGACGATTGGAATATGCAGAAGCGCATTCTTAACTTTTGTGAAATTGAGGATCATAAAGGAGACACAATTGCCAAAAAAATTGAGGATTGCTTATTCCAGTGGAACATTGATAAGGTGTTTAATATTACTGTTGACAATGCTTCTGCTAATGATTCAGCGCTTGCAACTTTAAAAAAGCGTTTAAGGAGTTGGGATGGTTTGGTGTGTGATGGAGAGTTTATGCAGCTGCGATGTGCAGCTCATGTGTTAAATTTGATTGTTTCATAAGGTCTCAAAGAAATGAACCATTCAATTGGGTTGATCCGGCATGCTGTCAAATACGTTAAAAGTTCTCCTTCAAGGAAACGTAAATTTATAGTGCTTGCTGAAAGAGAGAGAGTCGAGACGCAGAGCTTTCTTACCTTGGATTGTCCCACTAGGTAATTCATTTAAATGATTCGTATGACAACTTGAAATTAGCTTTCCTTTTGATGATTTTAATTGAAATGAGTTTTCTTTTGTAGGTGGAATTCAACATA
>JANTPZ010084301.1:0-14837 GCA_025593235.1 Vachellia pachyceras
CTTCTCCGGGATATCCATTTTTAAGGGTAATCTTGCAAATCTTTCTTGGATAAGAAATGTATCATGTTCTACCACACAAGATGAACTAAAAGTTAAGTGGCTACCATTCAACTTCTACCATTAGTTTTGCTCTTTTCCGAGGAAGAAAGAAAGTCAAAAATAAAATTTAAATTTCTCTAAACATTTTTTTCTTATAAAGATGTACCATATTTTATTGCACTTTCAGACTCTCTTTTGTTGTGCAAAAATTTCCCCAAGGCATGAAATAAAGATAGTGTCTCATCTCTGCTGAAGAGCAAGGAATAGCCATCATCTAAATTGACAGCCTTCTTCTCTTTCTCTTTTGATACACTGAGGAGGTTACTGGATTTCTTTACTTTATAATTTGATACACTGAGAAAGTTACTGGATAGAGACAACGAATGCACTTGATTCTGTTTGAGACAGAAGAACTGCAATGATGTGATCGCATGCCTGATGTCACCTCCACTAGCTTTAGCAATCAGATCAACATGTTCAGCAGTCACATCACACAGCTCTAGTTGGCATATTCTAGAAAGTACCTTCTTGATAGAATTTGCTGTAATAGGATTGAATGCGATCTGACAGTTTATCGAATTAAATTTAGAATAAGTAATCTCTCAGCACAAGAAATCAAAAACCAGAAGGGAACTTTCCAAAAAAGTAACCTTACAGGCCCCAGCCCTCTGAAGAGATAGCTGAATCTTTTCCAAGCATTGTGCATCATGGTCTGCTGAATCAGCATTGCCATAGTCTGTGAACACTATAACTGTGGGTATCTGAGTTGAGCGCACCAACAGGTGCAAGCAATCTTGTAGTCGTCCAAAAGCAGCTTTCCCATTTGTCACAGGAAGATCATCAATTAAAACTATGGTGGGTGCTTTTGACTCTCCATTCAAATAAGTTGGCAATAAGCCATATTTCCTTATTCTTTCAACATAAGTTTCAAATTCATCCAACTTGGATGTGTATTGTGTCCCTGAAAATCAATCAGAAATCATGTAGTCACAATCCGGTATTCTAATCATTCATTTGACATGAATATTGTGCAATGCATGCATTTCTCTTTGCACTGCAAGGCAATGAGCATACAAATTTTGACAAAATCATCTATTAGAACCTTCACTATTTCGCAGTAAAAAGAGCTGATTGAGTTCAGCAAGAGTGGGGAAGGAATTGACTATCAAAATAAGAGCACATGCTAGACCTACCTGAACTAGAATTATGTAGATGCTCTTGCCAAATTACAGGTGTAGGTGTGTTCCATTCACACAGAATAGCCCCAAGGTGAGAAGAAATTACATGAACTGCAGCCTACATAATGAAAAGATACTTTTCAATGTCAATTAAATGCTCTAGAGATAAACATCCCCTCTCTCTTTTTTTATTGCAAAAATACCCCCTCTTTCCAAATTAGCTCGTCCCCCCAATGGCTTAAAGTGTAACATACATTAACCCCTGTCATTTGTTCTGTTACCACCTTATTACCCTGTCCAGCTAATCCTGGCAAGAGCCTCAAAACACTGGAACTATTCACTAGTGCAACAGCCAGTTCAAAATGAAATAGTTCATCATTTTTTATGGTCATGGTCTTAAATTAGTTAAAATTTGGATATATAATACAACAGTATTTGAGTGGTAATCAAATAAACCACAAGTGAATTGAAAAATACACTATAAACGATAGGGAACAACTAATCTGGCAAACCAGTAACAATCCTTTATCGTCCTTAAATAAAGCACAGCTTAAAAACGCAAAAAGCCTGAAATTCAACCCCCATTCAGTTTAAGTCTCAATATTATGAGAAGCGGGACCTTTGAAAAAAAGGTTAGCAAAAAACTAAAAAAAAAACGTACTAATCCACATTACCCAGCATCAAACATTACCATCGCAAGAAGTGACAGAACAAAAGGTTATACTTAGTAATCTAAATTTCCAGGTTTGGTTATTCCAGGACATGAAAGAAGCTCTTAACAATATACAGGGTATATAACGAGCTGCATACAGATTTTCCCACTCCAGCCTGCCCTGTAATGAGAAGAACATTATTGCTGCAGACACCCTGTAAACATATAAAGACAGTGAAATCAGAGACCCACAATATTTATGCAGTGCAAACAACAAAATTACAAATAAGGGTATAAAGGGTATAATTTATGCTAATAAGATCAATAATGAAGTGTTTAGGAATAATAGATCCAGAATAAACAACTAATGCTACTCTCCTTTTCTCCTGGATGATGTTATTTCTTAGAAAGTGATATCATCATGGTTGTAAAATAATAAGGTTCACAAGACACGCCTCAATAACTACTGTAAACATGTGTACACACATGTGCGTACATATAATATAAAAGTATAAAACTAAACATATCATTGACGAAATCATTCTTAACTAATCAATCCTAAGAAGGAACAAAAAAAAAACCAGACATTCTTGCCATGTTGAAGAGGAAAAGAAACATTTACAAAGTATGAAATTAGATACACCTTTAGCTTTTACCCAATATTTACCTCAGAAGGTTTTAACCTTTTCTCAAACCACATCTTAACTTCTTCAACCTGCAAATACAACAAAGAGAATGAACCGCCATTCATATTGTCAAAATCAAGAAGCTAAAGTTCAGAGTATTGACCTTTTTTTTGTGAACAGCAAGCTCTTCTAGAGAATGAGGCTTGTGTTTATCAACCCATAGCTCTCCTGAATAGCTCCTTTGTGTGCCTAATGTGCACTTACACATCAATTCAACGCTTAAAACCTTTTAGAGAAGGAAGAAAGATATCGACTGAAAAGAAGGCTAGTTTTTTTTCTCTAACATTGCCCATATATTATTAATTTTGAGTAGTAAAACAAAATTGGACACATAACTTATTGCTCAAGAAATTTCATAGCTTTACGATAAAAGAAAGCAAAGGAACTTTCTTCAGGGCTTCCTAGCCCCGTCAAGTTTACCCAAAAAAAAAAAACAAAGAAAGCATACCATCCATTCTATACTAATTCAACCAAAAAGTAGAACACAGCAGCAGCGTACCAGCAGATACATTGAACCCAGTAAACACTTCGTTGAAGTCTTCTCCAAGTTCGTTGATCTCCATCGAAATAGCGATATTAGATTCAAACATGGTAAGTATTCATACATGTAAAGAAAAAAAATAAAACAAATGAATAAATATTTAAAGACAATGAAGCTGAAATAGAACTGGAGTGCTGCATCTGAAGTTATGTATTAGAAAATTTTAATGATAGGAGCACACAACCAGTAACTCAAGTTTCACATTGATTGATTTAAAAAAAAAAAATCAACACAACGCACCCGAGCACAATTTCTGCATAAACATGACAGGTTCTTTCTTTATACCTCAAATAAATTTAAAAAAAACAAAATTTAAGCCATAATCGATCCATTGTACCTCATGCAACTTGCTAGAATCTTTCGACCATCGACACCGAGAACCCGAAAGGCGCGCCTTCTTCTTTCCTCTGGTGCTTGATGACCTTGACTTGGACTTCGCATACCTATTACTCCCACTCAAGGAACAAGTAGCATCATCGTCTTCATCATCCGAAGATAAAACAATCACAGAGTTTCTCTTTCCCATGACCATTACAGTGAGAACGTAATCAACAAAGCCCTAGGATTGCTCCCAAGAAATCAGAAGAAGAAAATGACAGAAACCTTCAGAAAGCCGATTCATGGCATCATGAAGCAGAATATGCTCATGAGAATCAGAGCGTGAGGCATCGGAAATCACAAACAACGCCTTCAGACAATCGCAGGGTTCGAAAATGCGCGGGGATTTCTAATTCATCGTAGATATATCACTTTGGAATGGCTTCTGGCAGAAGCCTGCTGGTCGGGTTAGGCCCAGGTTGCATGATTGCAAGCACAATAAAATATGAAAGTAAAGTAGCCCATATTATTTCTGAGGTACCTTAAAAAATTTTAAGCCATTAACTCCCAAAAAGTCCATTTAATTAATGTGTATCCAACTGAATTGTATTTTTTTTAAAATAATACTTACAAGGCTGTAAGAAAATATTTCAGGGTCTTAATTACATCACAAATAAAATTATGGTATTGAATTTAACTGTAAATAATAAGGAGAATTGGGGGAAATCTTACATTAACAAATTAATTGGAGAATGATACCTTTATAACGTGGAATGTCAATTACATTTGCATAATATGGAAGTTTATTGGTATATCATGGAAGATTAGTACATGATATGGAATTTTAGTTGCATTTACATTTTTGAGAAATTTTATACAACTAAGTTCCAATGCAATTAACCTTCCATGATATGCAACTAAACTTCCACATTATACCTGTTTTATTTTCTAATTAATTTCTTAATGTGGCATTTTTTCCCTCAGTTCTTCCTAAATAATATCAGTGTTAAATACTACTTTACTTTAATACATACAATGCAAATAAATAACTCATGTCTTTATGTATATTAATACATGCAAAAGTAATATAACCTTACCATCAAACATTTGGTTTAACCAGTAAGGGATTATACTCTTTTAACTAGAAGTTTCAAGTTAAAGCTCTATGAACATGATAAATCCTGTAAGTTCATAACACCATATGCTCCACCAAAAAAAGGAGATACCTAAACTTTAAAACTTAGGAAAGGACCCATAATCTTTTATTTAAATTAAAATAATGTTTGATTCTTTTGGTTTCTCTCATTCGGAATTTGGTTTATATATTTTAAAATCATATATTTTGTTTATTAAATTTCTTTCTATCTCAAATGGTCATCCTTGAATAAAAATTTGGATTATTTTATACTTTAATTGAGTAAAACCTACACCCTTTTTCTTTGTTTACTAAAACCTATGATTTGAAACTATATGAACCAATAAATTGAAATAAAGGTAAACCATAAAAGCTAAACATTGTATTAACCATTCTTATTTTTTTAGTACATACAAACTTCCATTTACAAAATATGAGGAAGAATCTCACTGATGACTCCTAGAAACCATATATTAGCATAAAAAAGCCAAAAAAATATGGAATCTCACCGAAGGCCTAAGGTTCTTATTTAAAATTGGGTTAATATTGAAGGAAGTTTTTCTTATTTTGGTTCATGTCCCTTAAATTTAAAGTTAATGTTGGTCCATTAAGTTTAAAGGAAGTGTTTTAGTTTCACAAGTTTTATTTTATTTAAAATATTGGTTCTTGTAATCTAATAAGAATCCAAACAATTTTTTCCTTTGAGAAACCAAACTATTGGTTTTAAACTTAAGAGAGCAAAACCAATATAATTAAAAGCAAACTTAAAGCACTACAGATTTTATTAACACTTTGAGATTAAAAGTCGTGGTTCTAAGCTTTGCCTTTTGGTTCATTAAAACATTTGTGATTATCAACTAACAAATCCCTTCGGTTATAGTATACAAAACAATTATATTACAAATTTAGTTTCCAAGCTTTTCTACAAAAATTGATAATTTCGAAATAATTGTGTTCAAGTCAAAAATTGGAATTCCGAATTCTTGTCAGTATAAGGCTGCATAAAAAATTATTATCAAAATCTAAATTAAACTACGACTTATTGATGTTTGAAGAACAACTTTTTGAGATCTAAACAATAATTCGTCAATATTCTATTGACAATATTCAATAGCTACTTATAGAACAAGTTATCAAAATTTGAACCACAACACTGAAGAGGCATAAATTGAGTGAAAATAATTGCAAATTTAAATTTGAAGCACATGATAACAAAATGAGATAAGAAGCATTTCACCATATGTAATTAAGTTGAGAGATAAAACCAACAAACACTTGGTTAGATTAGTAAAGGCGCCCAACCAGCATACATAGGTTTCTCAAGTTCAAGCTTGAGATACAGCAGCGTTAAAACTTACTGTGAGAATTTGCCACCTGAAGAGTTCCACAAATGCTCGATCTAGATTAATTAGTTGCTTAAACATATGGTAATGGGGTCTAGAAAAAGTGCAAGATACCAGATGATCAGATGTAAATAAAAAATAGAGAGATAAAAAAAAACTCATTCAATTATACAAGTTCAATCTAATTCACATGGTCTTCATCGTAGTATATGAGAGTTCCATCATGATGATACAATGCAACATGACGCATCAAATTCAAATGAGCCTTTGCAAACTCCAAGTGGATCAATTGTAAGAGCACCAAGAGAATTAAGAAAGCATTGAATGGGGTTATGCAAGAGGTTCTAACAAAACAAATAACATTTGGATTAACAAAAGAGATGGAAGACTCCAAGGACATCATTAATTTGATTTGAGCTAAAAATGAACCTGCAGATGATATTTTGGGTTTGGAGGGTTCAACTTAAAGGGTTTGGACCATGGGTTATAAATAGGATGACTCATTTGGGCATAAAGGCTCATTTTGGCCTAAATAATGACATTTTTGTGGTGAAAATGCTGATTATTTTCAATTTATTTTATTTATACGAAAATATGAATTTTGAATTAGATAGAATTAGTTAAAAGATATTCTTTTGAATATTATTATTCCTAAATTTTAGGATAGATATTAGTTTTAAATTTAAATTTTATCTTTTTAGATTTTAGATTGAATTTCATATTTTTAGGATAAAATTTTAGAAAATAATCTTTATAAATACATTGTACTCCTCATTCTTGAAATCAGATTAGAGATGAGATTTGAGTTGTGAGATTAAATTGTGCATTGTGCAAGTTGATTCTTGAGAGAAGATTCTCTCTAAGGTTCTTTATTAAACTAAAGACTTATCAATACTTGATCAACCTTATAGCATCTCCCAATATTTATGGTTCTTATTCTTCCGTGTTCAAGGGTTTAAGTGGATCGTTAACATTTGTTTAGCGTTTGTGGGGTGCATATAGTCCAAATTGACTATGCGTTCTTGGGACCTTTCCCCTTTGGGTTCAAACTATCTTGTATCAAAGCTTCAGTTCTAAACTATGGTTTTATCTTTCTATTCATTTAGTTTTATTTTCATTCATTTTTCTTTTCTTGTGTTTGGTCATTTATGCTCATCTTCAAATTTTCTATATATGTTCGTCCTCTTTTCTTTCGTGTGTTTTAAAGTTTAATAGATTCTTTTCATAGTTTAGAATCTCATTTTTGTGTTCATTTTGGAATCGTTTCAATCTAAGTTTCTTCCATTTCAAATTCAACCGATTTTTTGAAATTATATATTCAATTTGCTGATTTTCAATCTTTTTATCAATATTGACTATCTCGAACAATCTTTGTGTCATTCTTTATTTTCTTGAACTTTTTGTCACTCTTGATTTTCTTGAATTTGTTCTTTAAGGAGCTTCAAGGAAAATTAAAGAGTTGAAAAAGGTATCAATATGTACAGTGAAAAAGAACTTCAAAAGGATCTCTAAATTTTACTAAAAGGACATCAAAAGATAACTAATGATGCAGATCAATAGATGAAGTCTAGTCACAAATCCAATCAAAACAAGACTTTTATAGCAAGTTGAAGAGTTGAAAAAAAGACTCCATGTGTGTTGGTGTATATTTTCAAGAGTTGGAGTTAGCTATGATAAGAACTTGTATGAAGGAAACTCTAATGACGACTAAGGATCATTCTGTACATAGGCTTAATCCCTGAATTCGCCAATTTTGCATGGATGTGGATTTTCATGGATATCAAAGATTTGGTTTCTCTAGTTATTGAGCATGAGCGAAAGATCAAGTTAAAAAGAGATTGAAACATTGATTGTTGTTGATCCTGTCACATAGACAAACAAGGAGGAGGAAGAATTGAATATTGAAAATCATGAGTAAAAACGTATAGAAGAAGACCTCCCTATTCCATGTTTCGATCTTGTGGTTGAAGAAGAATTGAAGGTTGAAAATCATGCAGAACTATGTATGGAAGAAGAACTCCATATTCCAAGAACCGATAGTGTGGTTGATGAAGATCCCCTCAATGATGAAAAGAAAAGTGAAAATATGAGCAGGAATGAGTTTTGTGAGATTGTTATAGAAACAAAAATTATATTTGCAGGAGAAAAGAGTTTTGAATTGAGGGAAAAGAAATATAAAAAGAGTTGTGAGATAAGTGAGAATAAGAAATATTATAAGGATAATTCCTTGGTTACTAATGGTGTCAATCATTCCTTTCATCCTGATTCTAGTGTGTTGTAGGTATTTTTAAATTTGTTTCCTAAGAAGCCACCTGATGGAAATTTATCCTCAAGAAACATTGAGTCCTTATTTTCTTCACATGTTGAAGATTCAAGGATGAATCTCTTTGAGGAGAGAGGAAATCATGTGATCCAACATGACACATCACATTCAAATGAGCCTTTACAAACTCTAAATGGACTAATCGTAAGAGCAAGAGCCAAGAGAATTAACGAAGCATTGAATGGGCTTGTGCAAGATGCTCTAACAAAACAAATGACATTTGGATCAACCAAAGAGAATGAAGACTCCAAGGATGTTATTAATTTGATTTAGGCTAAAAATGATATCTATCCTAAAATTGAGAAACAATGATATTCAAAAGAATATCTTCTAGCTAATCCTATCTAATTCAAAATTCAAATTTTCACATAAATAAAATAACTTAAAGATTATCAGCATTATAAGCCCAACATGTGATTATTTAGGCTCAAATGAGTCATTTTATGTGTAGCACCTGGTCCAAGCCTTTTAATTTGAAACCTCCAAACCTAAAATATGATCTTCAGGTCTACTTTTTGCCCAAATCAAATTAATGATGTCATTTGAGTCTCCATTCTCATTTGTTGATACAAATACCATTTGTTTTATTAGAATCTCTTGCACAAACTCATTCAATGCTTCCTTAATTCTTTTGCCTCTTGCTCTTACAATTGGCCCACTTGAAATTTGAAAATGCTTATTTAAATTTGATGTGTTATGCTAGATGACATCACAATGCCTCTCTGCTTAAGTCAATAAACACATAAGAACCTGGATTTGAAATCGTGAGTTCATTACAATATGGTTTCAACTTCGCAAACTCATCTTTATAGCAACCTTCCATCTCTTGCACAATCTTCCTCTTTGCCCTCTTACACTTAAAGATACTCACATTCATCTTTATATCACGCTTCACTTCCTTCTTCATGTCACTTACCTTATATTGAGACATATCTTGAACTTTCTCCTTAAATTCTCGAGACAGCCACTTAACAGATACCCTTAGGTCCTTGTAGACACAGGCACATATATGCTCTAAGTATAAGGTTTTAATTATGAACCCAGCGGTAGAATCATATAAGCTAAATGGGCACCCTTTTATCACTTTTTTCACCCTAAGGCTAATCCCCTTTGTTATTGCATACATATCCAAGGCCCTTTTAACTCATCTTTATCCACAAATTCCATGCCCAACATATAAAGAATGTACTGCTACCTAAGCTCACTGTATTACCATACCCTCACTTCTTTTGGGGGGCCAATATCATAACACGGGCCCATTTTATCTTTATTATCCAACTTACATCGACTGTATTACACTTCTATATCATCCTCAACACTCCTTTTAGTGTTAGTGCTTGTACTGTTACCCTCATAGTCCTCATCCTCACTATCAAAATTCACTTAATCACTATCAGATAACACATCTACAATATGCTCTCCAGCTATATTAGGTTTCCTAGCATTAGCAGAACAAACAGTCCCACTTATATGTACCTCAGTATGAGGACTCCCATTTTCAGTATCAACATTCTCATTCTTAACTTCAATGTCATCCAACCCATCTATCAATTCCACATCCTCTATTACCTCTTGCTCTTGATCTCTCACAATCCCTTCCACTGTAACTCCTTCATTTTTCCTAACTCACATCTATGTTCCCAATCAATCCTTGTGCAATAACTAATCTCATTTACCTTTTTCAGTAATCTAGTGTGCTTCTGCTCCAATTTTTCCTCCGTATTACTCTCCTCGAAATCGATGCTCCTTTGCCTTCTCGACACCATTACCTCTACAACAAACCATATTAAGATGGCTATCACCCAAGAGGGGGTGAATTGGGTATCACAAAAAATTCTATTCAAAACTTGATTGACCAAAAATATCCAAATCATAAGTTAATCAAAATAGAGTATGAAATCGGATTGAGTAAGAAAGAAATAATTAGAAATTAGAGAAGATGAATGAAAGATGAACACACAATAATTTATCTTGATTCAGCCCTCTCTAACCTACATATAATCTTCAGACACCTCTAAGATTTTCAATTCACTATAATTTCCAAGTTTAATCCAAGTACTTGAAAAACCATTGCAATCACAAGTTAAATACAAACACTTGCGAAACCTAATTCAAGTTTGTAACAGTAGGTACTTGAGAACCCCATAAACTTTTGCAAATATTTATGAAACCCACTCAAGTTTGTAACGGCTGGCACTTTAGAAACCCCATCAACTTTTCCAGACGTTTATGAAGCCCACTCAAGTTTGTAACGTAGGTACTTAGAACCTTTACAATCACTCCCCCTTAACATCTGTAAGGTTACACTCTGTTTCACTCAGGTCTATCCTAAGTTAGGAGAAATATAATATCAAAGTCCTAAAGTTGTTGTTTGATTTCCTCAAATCCACACTCTCTGTTTTGTGTTTGGTGACTCCATATACTTCATACCCTTTTTCTCTGTTGGTTACTTCCTCCTATTTATACATGTAGACAAAATATATCCGTTGGAGAGAAGCATCGTATCTGTTACAATCTGTTGCATTGGGTTATATAATTAATGTTCTGCGTTGAATGGCTCTAACACGAAGAGAAATTTGTTTCTGAATTTGTTCGTTGAGAGCTCACGTTGAAGAAGTATTCAGAGGACCCATTCCCTGTTGCTAAGTCAAGGCATAAAGCATTTATGAGAGCAGTTGATTTTCAAACAAACGAAGCACGAAAAAGGAAAGAGTTGGTAAAAAGCAAAGTTTCACTGTTAGACTGTGTCTCTATTGGGTAGATATAGACTCGAGTTTTCACTTTTCATAACTCAAGTGCTAGCAATATCAGTCTGAAGAGATTTTGAAAATCATGAAGAGTAACTCTAGTTTAAGCCATGACTTGAGTTTTAAAAAACTTTTAATTATAACTCAAGTTTTCAATGCAAGTTCTAAAGAGTAGTATTAAAACTTTTGTTTGAAACTTGAGTTCTGACATTAAGTTTTAGTTGAAGTAGTGAAACGTGAAGTTTTGTATAAAGGAACTCGAGTTTTAAAACACAAGTTAAAACTGATCCATTGAAGAGATTCATGAAATTCTAGTTTTGTAAAACTTTTGTTAGGAACTCGAGTTTGCATAGAAAGTTTTTGAACTAAAAATATTTGTCAAGGCATGGAACTCGGATTTTCAAAAATGCAACACTCGAGTTCTCTAAAAATATAATCCAAAACTTCCAGTTTCCGGTACAAGTTTTCTTGATAGTTATAGAACTCAAGTTTTGGGAGAGATGGAACTTGAGTTTTATCAAGGCAAGTTCAAGAATGAAGTCCATGAAGCACAAAACTCAAGTTTTGTAAATCTTGAATCACAAACTCAAGTTACTGGTGCAAGTTTCATGCCTGTCATGTGTTGGAACTTGAGTTTTGCATATCCATAACTCGAGTTTTGTAAAACTCCTTTCACAAACTCAAGTTTTAGCATCAAGTTTTGAAATCAAAGCATAGAACTCAAGTTTTCTAAGATAGAACTCGAGTTTTACTGAATGTATTGTGTAAAAATTCCATTTAGATCACGAAACTTGAGCTTTGTAAATGCAGACTCGAGTTTTACTTTATGATTTGAACTTGCATAAGTCATAGTCCAGCTTTTAACAAATGGCATAACTTGCAACGACTATAGCTCTCTCAATTCAACTCCAAACTTTGCAAATAATATATCAATGAAAAGCCATATAAGTCTACTTTCACATGAAATAATCATCAATCCCAAAGCTGTTATATAAAAATAGACATGATAGATACAATAAGCAAAGATCAGTGATAAAACGTTCAATTTGACAATCAACTTTAGAAATTTATATCTCCTTCATATGAAATTCTTTGATGCTGTTCTTGATGTCTACGAATCTCATTTTGAGTCTAGTTTCATATGAAATTGGTTTCATATCAATCAGACTCATGGTTTGGAAGATATTATCAAAATACCAAATATATATCGAGTTGAAAGTTAACATAGAGGCTGAAACTTGAGTTTTGATAACTGATAATTCGAGTTTGAACTCTAAGAGGTCGAAACTCAAGTTTTGATAACCCAGAATTCGAGTTTTGACTCTAACAACTTGAAACTCGAGTTCTATAATCCAAAACTTGAGTTTTACTTCAAGTTTTGCTTCAGGAAGCTCCAGAAACTCATCGAACTCGATTTTTATCTTCAAAAAATAGTTTTGAGCATCCAAATCAAGTTTAGAATGTATGATGATGTAAAATCTATTTGAAATATTTTAACATCCAAATTGAGTTATTTAACTACATCATATTCCAATTAAAAGAATGCATAAATATAGAGTAAGTCAATATGCATTATAAAAACTTTTTGCTCTTTTATACTTGATATTATCAAAACTAATCATACCTAACAAACAAAACAATACAAGCATATCATTCAATTATGCCACATTGCAGGCCACATCACAGGTTACCTCAGCCTACTCAATCAAACTTATCATATTCTTAATGCCACATCACTTGACACGTCAGCAAAATGGTCAAACTTTTTAATACTAATGGTTAAGTCCCTTAAATTAACAACCGTAGCATTTTATGGACGTTTTTGAATGATTAAGGCCATTTTTGTGACCATTTTTTTATTTATGGTGCTGATAGCTCTCTCCATAAAAGATAAAGGGTAATTTTGAACCTGTATCCTTTCTTCTTGTTTTTTTTGGAGAGATTAAGGAATTAAACTAATATATCTATTTATCAAGTTTCCCCAAACTAATTTGCTTACTTATAAACTTGTATATAACATAACAATACACATAAGTATTTCAAAATTTATGTTATTAAATAATTTATTTAAATTTTTTAATTATCTCAAAAAGTTAATTGTTCTTTGTATTGAAGAAGAGAGGTAGTATATGATAGACAATAGATATATTTATTTCAAACATCAAATTTTGGGAACAAATTAAACTATTTAACAATATTAAATTATTAAAATTCGTTTACCAATAAATATTTATTTTTAAACTAACCATTTAATTTTTAAATCATTATTCATATTTATAAATTTTATAATTTTTTTTGAACAATGATATTAACGGTAATTTTAAAAAATTTAAAAAAAAATGTGTTGTATAAATACGATTTTTTATATCGAATTTCAAGTGTTAAAATGGAATTTTTCTGTCAAATTTTGGGCACGAGAAGGCATTTAGCAACCGAATCTACCGACCCGTCTCGTCAAGTGCTCCGACACCGGTACGCTCCAGCCTCAATTCCTCACCTAACCCATTCGTCTTCACAATTCGCATTCAACAAAAAGCCAACCACGATCAACTTGTTACATTCTTCACCAACCCACCAAGAATTTGTGCCTCATTTCCTTTCATTTCTGTTCAGAACTCTCAGCTAAGCCTATGGCTTCCACTGCCAGCCATTTCTCTCTTTACCCCCCAACGAAGCAAACAGCGAGCTCTACAACCCCAAAACTCAACCCCAGTTCCTCTCGCCTCCATTGCTTTCAAAGTTCCAAATTCCTATCTCCAAGATATTCTATTGAATTAAACCGGAGATATGTTTCTGAGTCTAGCGCGGGTCAAGGTAGGAACCTAAAGGTATGCGCCAATTCGGCTCAAGTTATGGATCAATTCACTACAAAGGCGGAGCATGGAGTCCCTACAATCGTTGAGGTCGATTTGGGCAATCGGAGCTATCCGATTTATATTGGTTCCGGGCTGCTTGATAAACCTGAGCTTCTCCAGAGGTAGATATAGCAGTAACACCGAAATTTGTATTTCATTAAGTCATGACCCCAAGTATATTGCGTTACCGCTTTGTCTTCATTTTCCTTTTCTGAAAATTTTGCCTGACTTTCATTTGTTGTTATGGCTTGAATGAGAGTGGATAATATATTAAACAAAACAAAATAACCCGCGAAATTTTGTAGACCAAATGCCAGTTTATCTGAGTTTTACGGAGGACCAATTGGGCTTATTATGCATGAATATGATTGAAAGCTGGCTGGACCAAATGAGAAATTTTTTGTTCATCTTTGGTGTATTTTGAAAGCGGCTATTTTTCATTTTCTAAAGTGTTAAATTGTTTTTACAAATTAGTGCTTGTGCTATAGGCATGTTCACGGAAAGAGGGTCCTTGTGGTTACTAATCAAAGCATTGCACCACTGTATCTGGACAAAGTTGTTGACGTTCTAACAACAGGAAACCCAAATATTTCTGTTGAGAGTGTCATTTTGCCTGATGGCGAGCAGTACAAAGATATGGTAGGTTTAGTATGCTTAAATTGGGGTTCTCTTGTTTTCGCTCTTGGCTCAAGCATAAATAGTGTTTACCTATTTAACTGCCAGGACACTCTGATGAAAGTGTTTGACAAGGCCATTGAGACAAGGTTGGACCGGCGATGTACATTTGTAGCTCTCGGGGGTGGTGTGATTGGTGACATGTGTGGCTTTGCTGCTGCTGCTTTCCTGCGTGGTGTTAATTTTATTCAGATTCCAACTACTGTTATGGCTCAGGTCTACTATTCCTTATACGATATTCATGTTTATGCACCTAGATCTCTGCTTGGCCTCCTTTATTTGATATGGATTATTCTAATCTGTTTCTTATTTTCTCATACACTAGTTTGTGCATAATGTTGCAGG
>JANTPZ010084303.1:0-17434 GCA_025593235.1 Vachellia pachyceras
GTGGGATGAAAGAAAGTCCTTGATCATTACTTAGTAGGTTTATTAATGGTCTTAGACTTGACATTCAACGAGAGCTCAAGTTTTAATTTGATTCTTTTAGTTTAAAAAGGTATACTTTTAATCATTTTATCTTAACACCGTTAGTTTTATTTAACGAAAAAATTTGGCCCATCAAATATAAACCGTGATTCTGCAATTAAATATGAATAAAATATGCTTAAATTTTAAATATTCAATATGATTATTTTTATATTTTAAAATTTTATCATATTTTGTGATCATTTAATTGCAGAATCACTGTTTAAATTTAATTAGTCATTATTTTTTTGTTAATTGAAACTAATGGTGTTAATATAAAAGGACTAAAAATTTACTTTTTAAATTTAACGGATCAAATTAAAATCTGATGTAAACTTGAAGAATCAAAGGTATACTTGAGCATTTAACATATTATCGTTAAATTATAAACCTATATAAATATAAATAGGGTACATAATCATGTGTGATTAGAAAACTTAACATAATGAATAAAAGAAATTTAACATAAGTATTGTCCTAATAAATATTAATTAAAATATAAAATTCAAATTTTGTCATATACTTTTTGTTCAAATACTTTGTTTTTTTTTGGTAAAATTTGTTCAAACACTTTCAATACAATATCAAGGTAACATTTATATATAATTTATGGTTTTATTAATAAAATTATTTTTTTCTATTTTCTAGCACATAAGGTAAGTGACTCCTATTTTTATATTATTAACAAAATAATTGAAAATACCCAAACCATTTTTTCCTTAATTATAATATTATACCATAAGAATGCACCTATGTTCGTTCAAGAACTTTATCATCCATAGACCATAGTTATATAATAATGTAATAATCTTAGAAATAATACTTAAATCAGATCAACATATGATTCTTTGATTAAGAACTATAATAAATTTCCATCAGTTGAAAAGGATAATAAACTTTATGTATTTATGAAAAAAACATAAACACATTTTTATTATATAAAATAGGTAAAAGTACACATCTAATCTTATAACTTTATACAAATTAAAATTTTAGTTAGTTATTTAATTTTGCAAAGTATCTTTTCAATCTTCTAGCATTAACACCGATAATATCAAATGATGACTTTTTGCACTGATCATTATTATTTTTAAAATTTAAATTTAACATGTTTGGCATTTAATAATTTTTTATTGATATTTAAAATTCAATGATAACATTTTTTTGTTAATGACATTAGATTTAGATAATTGAAAGGGCACTATAAATTTAAATAACCAAAATGAAACTATGAGTAGCGTTAAAGTGTTGGAGATGTACCTTTTTTTCATCTGTAAGGGTATTATTTTACGACTTTGAACTTGAGACTAATATATTTCAAGGTTCAGAGTATAATGGTTTATGTCTCCCTCAACTAATGTGATTCCTGAGATTTAAATTTATATTCTCTGATATAAGATGGATCGTTTCCCACCTTTACCAACAGTTTAGTGGTAGCTAGCATTAGTACTTTTAGCTGTGAAATATAATGAACATTATTCCATGGATTGCATGGATTTAAAGCTCGATTAATTAAATCTAAAACATAGGCTTTTAGTTTAATAATCAAGATGTGAAAGATTTGTACAGAAGCCAAATTCTATTGAGCCTCCCACCAACTCCAATGGCAACATGCATGTGCATGTTTGTTTGTTTGGGAATACTGTTTCCCCAACATTACACGTAAGTCAATACAAAACCATCTCAGTAAAGATCATCTCAAAATCTATAAATTGTTCTTGAATTCCGTAAATTTTTCTCAGAAGCTGTGAACTACGGATTCTAAATGATACACATTATCAAGCTGCCAACAAGGAATAAGAACCTCGTATGTGTTTGTGTATGGGAGGGAGGGGGGTGATTAGTGTTTATCACATCAAATCAAATTCAACGAATTAAAGTGATCGATAGTGATGTCACGTGACATCAAGAGAAAATGAAGTAAGATACATACTCCTCTCCTGCGCTAATACGCTAATATATGATATAATTGAAAAGATGATGATGATAATTAATGTAAGATGTATTTCTCATATTTGTCAATCTTTTTTTACTTTACCTCTTATTGGTGCTCCTTCAACGATAATTAAGATAAGGGTAATGGAATTAAAGATTTATTATGGTTTTTAGGGGCAAAAACGTATTATATCAATTAACTAACTTCTTTTGATCGAATCAAATTAAGTTTGTTTATTTCAAGTATAATTAGCCTTCAAATCTCTATAATTCTATCTGATTTTTCATCAAATCCATGTAATTGTTTACATTGTACTTATAATTTTATATGTTTTAATGCTCCTATACTTTTTTCTTTTTATCATATTCTTATAATTCACTTTATGTTTATTTTTAGTCGGTTCCCTACAGTTTCCCCCTTTTTATTAATCACTTTCAACTATGGTGATTTTATTAAAAATCAAGTGACATTATAAGGATTTAGAAAAGAGTGAAAGATGAATAACTATTAAAACCTAATTAAAAATGAGTTCAAACTATAAAAAATTACATATTAATTACCCCTTTTATTTTTGTTGCATTTATTCCTTTATATACACACACGCTAAAGTACATATTTAACCTTTTAAATTTACATCAAAACTTATGTCTTGTAGTGTCACTTGAGTTGGTGAAATGAAAGCTATATATATATATATATATATATATATATGCATGCGTGCATAAAGTCTTCATTTGGTGAAACGAGTTGCCATCAAGACTTTTAAGAACTACTGTATTCAGGTCAAAAGGAAAAAGACTTGAGAACTAATGTGTTGGTAAGAAGTCTATTTGGTGAAATGAGTGTGAATTTAAATCTTCATTTCCCCAACTCAATGGCAAGCTGCATGTTAATTTCTTGGTATAGCTTTTAAGCTTCCATCAAGACTTAAGAGAATCCCATAATGCATGATTTGTGCAGCCCATAATGAGTTAGAAATATACATTCCTCATGTTTTAAATGTAAGACAGTTTTTGTAGTATGAATTACACTACAAGAATGTATATGAATAAAAACATTAATAACTCAAACTTGAAAGAAATTCAAAAATAATTTTTAAAAAAAAAACATGAGGATCATCTTAATTTAAGAGAATTGTTATTATATTTTTTTAAGAAAAATCATATTTCAAAAATAAATTATTTAAATTACTAGGAAAAATAAATTTCTTCAAGTTGACCCATGATAATAACCCCATAACATTAAGTGAAAAGTTCTTTGAAAAATAAATTGAAAATATCTCAAATTTTGAGAGTAATTCTCATTTTCAAAAAAAAATGAATTTTGTCTTAATGATTTAGAACTATTAACGAATGGTTGGTAACCCGACGTTTTGCTTCAAATGAAGGATTCTTGAATTGTTGGGGAAAAAACAGAGCAGGCGTAGGCAAAGATAAATTTGGAAGAGGCAAAAATTCTCAATACAAATGTATGTTCTAATAAAAAAAATCGACCAAATTGCAAAAAAAAAAAAGGATGATTACAAACATGTGGAAACAAATTTTATGAAAAGTCATGCATAATTGCATAATATGAATGCTCAGTTACCATATGTTATATAAATTTAGTTTTAAAATAAACGGATGGGAAAAAACAATTCTTAACTCTTTTTAAAAAATAATCCTAAATTAATAAAAATTGAGAATACAAATTAAAATATAAAAAATTAAAAATTTTACACAAACCAAGGGATAGAATCTTAATTATATCTGTGTTTCTCGGAATCAGTCTATGCCCATGGACTCAATCAGACATTTATTTTCCTGTGGGAAAACTAATCAGACAATCTGGGTTTCTTTGGTACAATAATCAGACAATTCTGAACGGACGCTATAAATAATGCAGCACAAATTGTTAATGTCCCAAAGGCAAAATTTTACTGGCCAAATAAAAAAGGTAACATATAAAAAATCTTCCTGTACAATTGTCACTCAACCCACTTCTTCAAAAATCAAAATTACGGTTTTCTTGAAAAATACATAAAAAACCTTTATACATGCTAAAATCAATTATGAGCCAAACCAAACACATTGTGCCAAAATCAATATGAACCCAAAATTATGGTTATCCATAAATTGCCAAACACCCTATTATGCCAAAATCAATTACAAACCAAAACCAGCAATTTGTCTCATAAGCCACTATTACCAGCTCTTCTTGAAACAGCTATTACAGCTACAGTCGAGCACAACATTGCAACAGCATACATAAATCGAAGTTAACACAGTTGCAAGTCAAATTCAGATGGAAGAACCCCCTAATCGTGTCTAAAAAAAATGAAGAAAACAAAAAGAAAAGAACAAAGCTGATTATGGAAAAGCCGTGACTCTAACGTTAGTCCATACATTTTCAAGACCTAAACATACAATCTCTACATGATGAGTAAATTTCCATGCAGTGCATCAGAAGCATAGACAGTTTGAGGTTTTAATACACGATTAAAAAAACGGCATATACAGAGAAGCGTTGTACAAAACAGTGCATAGTTCATACACTAGAGGATCAGAATATCATCATATAATACAACAGCCAAATGTTTTTTCTCGTCTTAGTGATTACAAATACTACATTGATAAAGTGCAACATCCAACAGTTCAAGGGGGTTAATACTAAAGGATCATAGTCACCTGTTCTCAACATCTCTGCTAACTAGTGGAGGTATGTAGCTTGATACTGATAGCCATTCCCAAAGTAGTTGCCGTGATTAGGAGAGAAGTTGTAAGTCCCAGAACCCATAATTGGTTGGCAGTGATTATCGGCCGGTCCAGTGTACATATAAGGAGGTCTGTCGTACATGTACTGGGGGTACCTATCAGCAACTCTAGCATAGGAAATTTTGTCAACAGGAGTAATGTTAGTAACACGGGGACCATATCCTACACCATTAGCACGGGGCCTCTTGGGTTGAGGCTTTGTTGCTTCAGTTACTCTCTTCTTGTCAGCCTTGGCTTTTTCTAGTTGAAGGACACGTTTCTGCAGAGGATCAACAGGATACTGCTCTTCAAGTTTACGCTCTTCAATGCACTTGATTACAACCTTAAGAGCAGTCAGCTCCCGTTCATTAACTTCAATCTATAAACAGCAAGTCAATGTCAATAACCGAACATCAAATGCCTTCAGGATATTTAAACACATTTCAATCAAGATAGCCCTAAAAGATAATGAATCTTAGCCACCAAGGCTACAACTTGAGTAAAGCAGCAAAATATTTTAGAATATATGAAATTTTCTATGATGATGACCAAATGGATTTTAAGTTTCAATTCTGTGATTAATAGGCTGAATTTACTTCGGCACTGATATGAGAGCTATGTTGTTGATAGTACGAATTTGGATCAATATACGTGGGTTGCGTTAAAACTTAAAAGGTTAGGAATTCAATATTACCAAGGAGTCTTGCAGATGTACTTTCCACATTTAGCAAGTTAAGAATCATTCCAGATTTAACAAGTACGAAAATAATAAAGGAAGAATCTACTGAGTATACAAGAGTACAGGCAAACAAGCCTTCCCAACTACCAGAAACACCACATCTTTGATTTAACCAAAAATTTCAACTTGGATATTCAACGTTATCACAGGAACTGCCAAGTTTAGCAAGCAGCAAAACTAACTGTTCCAGATATAGCACGAATGAATATAGATGCAAGAGTATGAATTTGGTTATTTAACATGGCTGGGTCTAAACCACAAACCTGTGATGTGGGTGAAGAGTTGACACTTTTGACAGGAGAAGAGGCTTTCCTAGCATCCTTCAAGTAAGATTTTAGCAAAGGCACGGGAGAAAACTGTTCTGTAAGATCAAATGCAAAGGCCAAGTTAACAGCATCAATCTGCCTTCCACTGTTCACCAAAACTTCAATAACACCTGCCCATCCACAATGTAAAAATGAAGCATTAAACAAACATATTCAATAATATGATTACTCATCACAATTACAAATGCAATGCCCACGCATAGGACATGCTTTCTCAAGCATGCTAGTGATACTCTTAAACTATTTATGTTCTGCTTTAAGTAAATTGCTGCCAACTTGAAATCGGCCATGTTCCATAGTCTCTCTAATCATGAAAGTGTTATCATATTACTAACTCATCCACCAGTTATCCTCGAAAGTGCTAGGACATCAGTGCATGTCCTTCAGTATTTTCCAGTGTGTATAAAGTATTGATTCATTCTTAACATTATTAGTAAGGGAACAAATACACACCAGGCATTTTCTCTGACAGCCCAAGACAACGACATAGGTCAGCAGTTTGACGACGTCGAGACACCATTGGTATTAGCCTTGATAACTCTTCCTCATTGAAATCAGAGGCAATGCCAAAACTTGCTAGAAGTTGCAAAAATCCATGAGCCTCCAAGGAATTCCCATTGCTAGCATCCATGTCAAGGGCATCCAATTTTGGTTTCCACTCTTCCGCAATTATCTTAGCCTTATTCTTAATAGTTTCTGATATTACATCAGAAACACAGTCTAAGTTGGTTAGCAACACATTTAAGCACTCCATCAGCATAATACAGGTTCGACGAAGACCTAATAAGTTTGCATCCTTCTTCACATCCTGATTTGGTGCCTCCATAGAGTAAAATCCTTCCAAAGAATCCAGAACCAAAAGTGCTGCATTAGGGGCAGCTCTTAACGCATGTGGTATTTCCTCCCTTATGGCAGCAAGGTCCTTACGATTATCAGATATGAACTTGTGAAGTCCTACTGCATTCATCTCTTCACACAGATTAACCAGCTGAGGATATGACTTCACCTCCACAATTCCACTTTCATGAGAATCTTTCGACTCATCTAAGCTAGCCTCAGCAGACATGGATGTAGCATCCACCAGTTTATTTTCCACTGCTGGTGCATCTTGATCCCCATTAGGGATAACAGCCAAATCCTCAGGTAAAACCTTCCTGTGCTTTTCTCGAGCATTAACAATTGCAAATATAGCAGCATTTCTTTTCTCTTGAAGCATCCCCAGTGAAGCTTGCTCTTTGGCCAAAACAGCTTGTTCTCGTTTCTCCAACATTTCACGAGCTTCTATTGTTTTGTTTTCAAAGTCTTTCTCTTGGTCTTCCAATTCATGAAAACGCCTCTTCAAGGATTTCTCAAGCCCATGAAAATGCTCCTCAAGTTCCTTCCATTTCAAGTTAAGGGTTACAGCTCGATGACTTTCAAGTTCGGCAAATGCCTTTTGCAGCTGTCGTATCTTAGAGGATGTAGAATCCATCAATGAAGCAACGGAGTCGGTATCTTCCATGGAAAAGAAGCTGAAAAGGAAAGATGAATGAAGTGAATACTTATCCTTAAATTAATGCAAACAGGAGTTTTGTACAGTGCAGTGCTATGACCTTAGCTCTTTTTAAATGGAAATGGATTACCAAGAGGATAAAGAATAAAGCTATCAACTGGTTTAAACTCATATAAGAAACTATCCAACATTCCTTGTATCATTGATGCCCAAAATGAGTGGACCTATAGGAGGGTTCACCCAGTTACACATCAAGCTAAAGAGGACATATGTGAAGAATTACTAGTGGTTCTAGAAACAGAATGGTCATAAAAAGAACATAAAAAACAACACTATACAGTGAAAAAGAAAAGGTCAGAACAATAACTTGCAGCTAAGAACATCGTTATGAAAAATATAAGGGAAAACAATTAGAATTGAAAAATTGAAGTCATACGTAGCTGCCACCTCAACAGAGCAAACTTAAATCTGTCTGCTAGACACTTTACTAAACGTCTGTAGCATTGGCATTCAATAAATCGCAAATGAGAGATAGTTAAATGCCTATAAAAAAATATTGGTGAAGAAGGACTAGAGCCCTGAGGTTTAGAACTTCCAATGTTGCAGTTACTTGAGACCTAGGTTGCTCTATAAACTGTTGTGTGCAAAATGACAATGAACCAATTCTCAAGGGTGAAGAGCGTAACACTCCATGCATATTATCTCTTTCATTTAAAATACATTATCCTCCAGTCCTCCTTCAGTAAGGCATGCCAAAACCCGGAATTTTCAAATAATTCATGAGATTGAACTGTTTCTGAAGTGTTTGGTTAGCATTGAACTTCTATAGCATCAAAATGCAACTATTAAGACTAAAGTGAGTGATTCCTACATTATGATGCAAAAGGGGAAATCAAATAAGTTGCTGAACATCAAGAAAAGCTTCCATCGATCAAGATGATATGTTAAGGGAAAAGGAGAAGTTTAGGCACTGATGAATTAATCATTCACACACACACACACACATCCAGCCTGAATTTAAATTTAATGCAAATCGTATGTTGTTTAGTCTTCATTTATTTATAATTTGTCTCCTCTTTCAACCTTAGCCAGATTGGTCACTAAAACTTCGAAGTAAACAGCAAACTACAGCCTTCAAAACCAGAAATTGCGCATAGCTTACCAGAGAAGACGTCCCCAGTTTAGGATCCAAACCTTAGATTCACGAGAACACAAACCCTAAAAGAACAAATTAGGCCCAACATTATTAGAGCATGATAAAGACAAAAAACAATAACCCCGCAAAGTGGGTTAAACTCTTGCTCTAGTAACGCCAAGAAAATTCTCACTATAACCCTAAAAATTTGCAGGAAAGAACAATTTACAAAGTCTCCCGTGCAGGAAACTTCCAGAGCAATGTCTACAAAATTCCTTCAAGGAGAAACCCAAAAGAATTAGCAGGAAAGTGAATTCCACTTCCCATCAAACAAAGAGAGCCGATCCAAACTCAAAACAAGAACCTATTCATGCGACAAAATCACAAAATAATATAATAAAACCAAAAGGCACAAGGAAAAGTTACCTGATTGATCTAATGAAAAATTACTAAGACGACGCAAATTCTCAATCAAATTTCCCCTCAACCGGTGTGGGTGTGGGTAGCCGCAGCTCCTCAGCCCTTGAGAGAGAAGGGGGGGGAAGAAAAGAGAAAAAGTTAAGCTGAGAGAAGAGTGTGTTTATTCATTCAGTGTCCCAACTCACACAACCTCCTTCTCCTCCCACTGTGTTTCTCTCTCTTGCTTTTTTGTTTGGCCACTCCAGTTTTTGCTACGAGCACACCAAAATGCCATTGTCCGAAACTGTCGTCTACTCTGTAAAGTTATCACCCATGTCTGCAAAAGGCAAGGGCTTTCTGGGTATCACAACCTAATTTTCTAAGGAAAGTAAACCAAATTTAGATAAAATAAATTATTCAATGAAAATACGGAGGGAAAATAAAAAAAAATGAAGAGAAATTAATTATAAGAACATGTTCACTTGATAGTTCAAAATTGATCACATATATAGTTGATAGTTATACTTCTCGATTTCTATTTATAGAGTAGACAGCTAATAAGTTTTTTATATTAACAAAGTACATTATTAAATTTTTTTAGTTAAATTTTATTTTTATAGAGTATAAAATATCTTCAATAAAAATAAAGTTGAAAAGTTATTAAATTTTATTTATTTATTTTTACAAAAATTCGATCACACAACCTAGAACCATATCTTAAACTGGAATGAGCTTTGATTACATGTTATATTACTTTTTTTCCCAAGTTATCCATATTAATTGCATGTGTGAAAAGGAGTTTACACAACGCACATGATTTAATAAAGGTATTTTAGAAAAATCAACAAATATATTTAATAAATAACCAATTTAACTAATATTTTTAATTTCATTAAAAGTTGCTTTAATCTACATTAATTAATGAAGGTTAAAGTATACTTTTAGTCCTTCATGTTTACGTCAGGTTTCACTTTAGTCTTTAAGTTTAAAAAGTGCACTTTTAGTCCCTCAAACTTAATGCTGTTAATTTCTCTTAACGGAAATTGCTGACTCATCAAACTTAATGATGTTATTTTAAATCTTTTTTTATTTTACACAACTTAAAATATCAAATTTATTATATTGTTAAATTAAAATTATAATGTGAGTATGTTTTGTCAACGTTTTATTGTACAGTCATCTATTAAATTTGATGAGTCAGCAATTTCGGTTAAGAGAAACTAACGGCGTTAAGTTAGAGGGACTGAAAGTGCACTTTTCAAACTTAAATGACTAAAATGGAACCTGACGCAAACATAAAGAACTAAAAGTATACTTTAGCCATTAATTAAATATATCATATATTAAATATTAGGAATGGGGTATTTTGTTTTTTTAAGTATTAGACATGGTCTAAAGTCAACCATAATTTAAGATTAGATTAAATTGTTAACCCTTGTATTTGCTTTTAGATATGCATGAACATGAGTAATTAAATACAATTACGCTTTACTTTCTCTCTCTCTCATTGACAAGTTTATTAACGAGAATAACTTAAATTAAAATACTAATTTTCTGTGTGTACAAAATGTGCAAAGTGTCTATACTTTTTGTGAACAAAAAGTTGTAAGGACTTATTCACCCAAAAAATCTAGGAGATTTAATCTCAGGTCCCAATAAATAAAATATTTAAAGAATTGTCCCATGTAGAAAAATATTTAATGAGAGGTCCCATTGATAATATGATGTTCTTGTATTGACAACACCACACCTCATATTGTCAATGTGACTTTTCTTTAAATATTTTTTTACATGGGACTATTCCTTAAATATTTTACTTATTTGGGATCTGAGATTAAATCTCCACTTTTTTTTAATTCTTTATTCTCTTTAAAAATGTTTACCTATTTTCAAATTTAAAGAATAATGGGTAAATTGACCATTGTGATATAAAACAAATGAGTTGGAGTACGTAGGGCTTGGGCCGACCAAACATCATTATTACAGGAGAATTATAGTCAATCAAGGAAATTGCCAAAAAAGTTAATAATGTTGATCAAGGGCCTTAAAATTGAAAAAGGATCTTGAAATTGGAAAATGACAATATGCTCCTTAAGAATTGAGAAAATATGCATACTGACTAGAATGCCCTTGGCAAAAAGTTAATATTGCTTAAGGCCCTCGAAATTAGAAAATTACAATAAGATACTTTAGAACTGCAGAAAATATACATATTAACGAAAATGCCCTTAAATGACCCTTTACGCATCCTCTGCCTCCATGTCCGAAAAAGCCTTGTGGGTCGGATCAAGACATTCAACCGCTCGTTAGCGTAGAAAAATGGTAAAATTGTACTTTGGACCTTTCATTTTATATAAACTTTTAGCTTGGCCTCTTAATTTCATTAAATATTTTTTCAATCATCTAATCATAAGATCACTAATCTTAAATGGTATAAAAATTATTTTTATTTTTAAAATTAAAAATGGACACATTAACACTTATTTGAAAATATTACTTTTAATATATATTTTTGTTAAGATCATTAAGATTAAAGGATTGAAAAATGTTTAAAAAAATTAGTTACCAAAATTTTGTATGAAGTGAAAGAATTAAAAGTGTCACTTTTGCAGCAAGAAAGCTCAGTGGTTGTTTGGCAGAGAGGGAAGAGACAATTTTTATAGGTTGAATTTAAAAAAAAAATTGAAGAAGCTGAGTTGCACAATTTTAATAAAGAGAATATGTATGATGAATTATTAATAAAAATTAATTAAAAACTTTGAATTCTATCGGTCAATATTTTTTTAAATCTAAATCATAAAATAATCATGAGAAAAAGTTCTTCCATAAAATTATTTTTTCATTTTTATTTTCCATATATAATAATTAAGCTCTTAATAATAAAACCACTGTGAATGAGTAATATCTTAAAGTAATTTCCATTAATATATATTATAATGCGCCTTATTGCTTATTGCTCAAAAAAGTTAGTTGCTTGAGTAACTTGCTAAACGCGTACTATGGGGTAATAAAAATATATTCAGAAACCGGAGATAAATTCTCAATTGAAGAATTAATTAGCTATAAAGATCTAGGTAAAGAGTGATCTGAATGAATATCTAACTATTAGAGGAAAGGACAAAATCACTCATAAAACATTGTGGAAACCAGTTTCATACATATGAAGCTCAGCTGCATATTTTTTCACTTTGAACATGTGTCCTTTGTGAAAGATCACTTGTATATTTAGAAAGCTCGGTTGCATATTTGTCATTATGCACCTTTGTGGAAGCTTACATGCATATAGTGTAAGCTCACTTGCATATCTTGAATGCCAAATTGCATATGTAGAAAACTCCATTGTATATTTGTTTACTTTGCACATTTGCATCCTTATTGAAGCTCACTTACATATTTAGAAAGTTCAGTTGCATATTTGCCATTATGCACCTCATACGAACCACTTGCATATAGTAAAAAATCATTTACATATCCTGAAGGTCCAGCTACATATATATAAAAGTATAGTTGCATATTTTTCCACTTGACACATTTGTGGAAGTTCACTTGCATACTTGGGAAACTCAGTTACATATTTGTCATTTTACATCTTCGTAAAAACTTGCATATTCTAAAATCTCATTTACATATCTTGGAAGTCCAATTGCATATATAGGGAGCTCAATTGCATATTTTTTCTACTTGTTATTTGCACATTTATGGAAGCTGACTTGCATATTTGGGTAGCTTAATTGCATATTTGCCATTCTGAACCTTCGTGGAAATTGAGTTGTATATTTTGGAAACTCACTTGTATATCTTATAAGCCTAGTTGCATATCTAGGAACTCAATTGCATATTTTTCCACTTTACACGTTTACAACTTTGCGAAAGATTAATTGTATATTTTTCCACATAGTGCAAATAACAAAGTGAAAAATATGCAATTGAGCTTCCTGCCTATGCAACTAGTCTTCCACAATGTTTTATTAATAGTTGTGTTTTTCTTTTAAATCTTATATATCCATTTAAATCCCTCTTTAGTCAAGTCTTTATGACCAATTAATTCTTTAATTGAGGATTAATTTCCAATTTTCCCATCTATTTATCTAATTTAATTAAATTAAAAATGTTAGCTAAATAAAAGTTATAATGTGAATGCATCACTTTGAATCTTTATGTGCATCCAATACCTTAAAATATTTTGTAGCACATCTGCACTCTGAAAATATTTTTTCAAATACGTCTAACATATTAAATTAATTTTTATCCCTTGATATTGGATAAAAAAAAATATTTTAAGATTCTAGACACACTTAAAAACATTTTAGGGTGCTAGATGTATAAAAAAATACTTTAAAGTACTGAACACATTTAAATAAAATACTTCATCTGCTCAATGCATCCCAAAGTACATTAGTGCATTGGATGCACATGTAAAAATAGTTTAGGGTATTGAATATAGCAGAAACCTTAAGTAAATTAATATATAATTTTTCATAATTTCCTCATTCTCTTTCTTACTTGATTGTTGAAAGCCTTCATGGAGCATCAATAAGGTTAACTGCAAAAAAAGTGACAAAAATTAAAAATAAATACTGCATTTAAGACCAAGATTAACTCCCAAATTATGTAATATATTAAGGCCTAGAGAAATTATAAATTAAGATAAATACCACTTCCCTTAATATATAAAAGGGTTAAGGTACATGTATCACTTTAAAATATTTTCTCAAGTGCATCAAACACCCAAATATTTTTTAAGTGAATTCAACACCTTAAAAACATTTTTTTAACTTAATACATAATACACCAAAAAAACATTTTAAAAAATACTTAAAGGTGTTGAATACAAGAAAATATTGAAGTGTCGAGACACTTTACGATAATTCAGAGTAGTGTTAAATACAACACAAAATAGTTTAAAATATTGAATGTATAAAAGAAATTTTTGAGAGTCTTGACTTTGAAACTTATATAAAAAATACGAAATATTACCTGAAAAGTGAAGGACACGTTTGGCATTGAAGTGGGAATATGAAATTGGGATTTTATAAAATGTTTGGTTGGCCAAGAGTGAGTTTTCGGAAGGGGGCATTCTTGTATTTTCATACAAAAATTATGTGTTTGGATACTTGTTCAAACCATAGTTTTGAAGAGAAAACCCATCCAAACGTATTATAAAATTTAATAATTAATTGTTTATGTAGAATCATAGTTTGAGAGAAAACTGTGTTCTCATTAAAACTAATGAGCTTTCCAACCAATTTGATCTGAACCATTCATATATGATTTTTTTTATTTTTATAAAAAAATTTATTTAATAGATATAAAATCTAAAATAAAATTAATACCTTAACTATAATATTTTTAAATCATGATTTTTATAAAAAATTGCTAATTTTAAAAAATAGATATGGATTGTCAGATCCAATTTCGACCATAGTTTTTTTATGATGCCAAATTTTTTCAACTTTTTTTTTTGTGAAAAACCATGGTTTGCTAATTACAAACATATTACATATTACTTAATTGGATAAATAAGAAATTGGTTTACATGAATATTATTTGTATACTTTTTAATTTGCATAAGAAAAAATGTTTTAAACACTCATTTTATCAAAATTAATTTTTTTTCCAAACACATTCTATTTCCATTCTTATTCAAATTTCACATTAATCTCCCTCCAAACCATTTCCAATATACTCTCTTCCATTCTTTTTATAAGCAATTTTCGTTCTGTGGGTTGGTTCTTAAGCAACATTTTTCATGAATATGAAAATTTAAACTTTCTTTTTCATTTTTGCCCATATTAAATACATATCTTTATATTAATTATTCCTCATTCATCACTTAACAAGAAAAGTACTCCACCAATAATTTATTTTACATTCTCTTTCATATACTCTTTTTGTGTGTGTGGAAAAAATTTACATTTTTGATATATTTACTATTTTTAATTAATTTTAATCAAGTTTGATTTGAATAATTTATATAATTATTATTTATAAAATTGATTGACGGGATTAGCACAAAGGCCTACCTGGGGCTTGTGTGTGAACAAACTCGCTCAAGCTTGTATTTTTCGTATGTTTCTTTTCTTTCATTTGGGCCCTCTGCACATTTTTCCTACCAAAAGCGGGTCAGCTAGTCAAGCACTTTGGAAAAGTCTTCGCTTTCGGACAGTGGAGTTGAAGAAAAAATAATTCACCTTCCTTCTCTTACCCGGTGAACTGCGTTTCTGCTCTCAATTCCTGCCCGATTCTTCTCACACTACCATGCGCCAAATCTTGTTGGTAACTTTGTCTTATCAATTGCTTATATTTATTTTTTTGTTCCATAATTCTGCCTTTGATTATTACCGAATTTCCTTTTCTTCAGTTCAGGATGCTTTGCCTTTTCCCCTGTTCAGAGTTACGCTTCCACGTTGTTTTGAGGGATGTATAAGCTCTATCGGCTTTCCTGAGTCGAATTCTTCAAAAAAGCTGGCAAGTATTTCTGTAATTTTGTGAACTTCGTGTGATTCTTGACTGGTTTCTTTGCGTTTATGCGTGTGTTGATTGGTATCAAAGTCAACTTTGACTGGTTTTCTTAGGGTTTGATTTTGTTTTTCATCTTGTCATATGGTTTGCATTGTTGTCAATGATGTAAGAGTGTGGATTTTGTTTCAAAGAAAAGTTTTTACTGCTATTGTTTTGTTCTGGTTCAATTTTGTTAGCAGGTTTGTTGAACATGTTTGAAATGCTGAATTGAGCTTCTTCTCTTTGCTTTATTTTCAATTTGTCTCAGGGTGTGTGATCTTTGGAGGATTATAGCGTGGACTATGTAGGCTGTGCTGTGGCCTCTGAATACCAATCTGTCTGACTGAGGTGGCCGGATTGTTTCTTGGTGTTCATTTTGGGATGTTAAAAGAGATGGTTCGGAGTAGCCCATTTTTCAGAGCTCATTTTGTTATTAGTTTCTTGCTGCTGCTTGGTATTAGCATCACCACTGGCACTAAGACAGATATTTTCTGCTTGCAAAGCATAAAAGCTTCACTTGAAGATCCTGATAATTATTTGAATTCTTCCTGGAATTTCAATAATCAAACAGAAGGCTTTATCTGTCACTTTACTGGGGTTGAGTGTTGGCATGATGATGAGAACAGAGTCTTAAACCTCAAGCTGTCAAATATGGGACTCAAGGGTCAATTTCCCCGCGACATAAGAAATTGCTCAAGCTTAACTGCATTGGATCTTTCGGTCAACAAACTCTCTGGAACCATTCCAGCAGATATTAATAAACTTCTTAACTATGTGGTAACCTTGGACCTCTCATCAAATGACTTTTCTGGAGAGATCCCTGCGAGCCTTGCAAACTGTTCCTATCTTAATACCCTTAAACTTGATCAAAATCGACTAACTGGTCAAATTCCTCCACAGCTTGCCCAGCTCGAACGGATTAAGACTTTTACTGTCACAAACAATCTTTTGTCAGGGCCAGTTCCATCTTTTCCAAGCAAAGATGTTGGTATTACAGCAGAGAGTTATTCAAATAATTCAGGACTTTGTGGGGGTCCCTTGGAGCCATGCCAGGGGAAGAAGGTTAACACTGCAGTTATAGCTGGTGCTGCCGTTGGTGGGGCAATTGTTGCAGCATTGGCATTGGGTATTGTCGCATTCTTCCTTGTCCGCCGAGTCTCTGTGAAGAAGGAAGATGATCCTGAAGGAAATAAATGGGCAAGAAGTCTGAAGGGAACGAAAGGAATCAAGGCAAGCTATATTAATGCATCGCGCATATTATATATGATTGAACTAGGAGGATATATTCTTCTGTCTTGTTGTCTTTATTTATACTCTTGAAAATAAAATCACTGTAGAAAGCATATCTGACAGAAATTAGTTTCTTATTTTGTAATTAAAAAAATTTTTGTTCATGAGTTTTGCCAATTTGTTTTTTCCATCAACTATGAAATTGTTTTTTTTAAACTGATGAATCAACAGAGGAAACTACTTTTTCCAATGACACATTTGCTGCTAAAAGTATCACAAAAAAGGCCACTAAAAACTATTTTTTAACATTTTGTATTTTGTGAAAAAAGTAACCAGTTTATGTAGTTTTACATACTCTGCAGCTCCTATGATGATGTTATGCCTAACTGTTTTGAATTGGACATTAGGTCTCTATGTTTGAAAAGTCAGTTTCAAAAATGAAATTGAGTGATCTCATGAAGGCGACAAACAACTTCAGTAAAACCAATATCATTGGTTCAGGAAGAACAGGGACCATGTACAAAGCTGTCCTTGATGATGGTAGCACAGTGCTCATGGTTAAAAGGTTGCAGGAATCTCAGTACTCAGAAAAGGAATTTGCATCTGAGATGGCTACATTGGGGAGTGTTAGACACCATAACTTGGTTTCCCTTTTAGGTTTTTGTGTGGCCAAACAAGAGAGGCTTTTGGTGTATAAATATATGGAAAATGGAAGCCTTCATGATCAGCTACATCCCGATACTGGTGGGAGCACCATGGAGTGGTCTATAAGGCTAAAAGTTGCAATTGGGGCAGCCAAAGGATTAGCATGGCTTCATCATAGCTGCAATCCTCGTATTATCCACCGAAACATAAGCTCTAAGTGC
>JANTPZ010084307.1:658-12994 GCA_025593235.1 Vachellia pachyceras
ACCGATTTTACTTGGTACATAGTAACCATATCAATTCATTTTATTTTACAATTATGTTTAAAATATAATACATAAACAGTCCGAATAACTATCTGTACATAATCTCACTTACCCACCCCCACTCATGCCTCTTTGATATATGCGGCTTTGAGTTAACTTTTTTTTTTTCCAAAAAAATAATATTAATTTTATTCTTATATCATTACATGGAATTTGCTGAAGGTCATGATGTGAAGGGAACTTTTTTAAAAAAAAAAAAAAGCAGTGAATTTGTTGGCTAAGGAGTATTCTGAATGGGACCCAATAAGCCCTAATGGCCTAATCTCTTTCACCCCTCCATAAGGAAAATGACATTCCTCCTGTTTTTTTAACGTTGTATTTTTTTCTTTATTTTCTGAAAAAAAAAAAGGAACCAAAGCTGAGATGACCTTATTCTTATCACAAACACAACGGCCTCAGTAGTTATCTGCCCGCAGACTGAAAATGACATCTAATCAAAACTCCTCCCTCATTGGTTTGACGATATTGGCCCTGTGGTCCTCTTTTCAAATTATTAAATATAAATAGCCCCTAAAATCCATTCCCCACACACACACACAAAATATATACTTCTCTATAAAATTATAATTTTTTTTGTAAATGTTTGTCCAGAAAAAATATTCTTTGCCTAACCGAGACTGGACCTCTTTTCAAATTGGCCAACAAGTCTCACTTGCAATTTCTATTTTGGATTCACCCTGACTTAGGCTTCGTTTGGAAACCCGTTGAGAAAACGGACACAGATTCCTAGGTACTTTATGTGAGAGGAATTTTGTCTCGGCTTGCGTGAGAATGGGTTTTGGGGGTCAAAACGGGGTTCCTAACGGAAACCCAAACGAAGCCTTAATTTAGTTGAGTTAGACCGTATTTATCCATAATTAGAAACGTCGTCGCAAATTCAAGTTTTATACCAACAACCTTTTTTGCAAAAAAGAAAAAATCCTCATATGGGTTAATGGGTATTAAGGATTTGCATGTGCCTTAAAGATTTACTCTGAACAAAGAGGAAAGGCGAAATCTTGAACTATAAGAAAATGTTTTCATCGACCAAACCTTTTTGGGGTTCCACCAAAATGAGCAAGTAGAGTGAGTGAGTGATGAATATTTTAATATTAATTCAGGATTGGATTTTTTATGCTGAAAAAAGAGCAAAACACAGAGTGGACATTTCGATTTATAGCCACTCAAACCTCTTGAGAAAACCACAACCACTCTTGTTCTAGTTTCTGTTCCCACGTGAACAGAATTTTTCTATGGTGCTTGTCAAACCTATCTGTTGACACAGACACCCCCTGTCTCCTCTTCTTTATCTTAATATGGAATTTAGTTTCAATTCCATATATGAATCCATTGTACCAAACAGGACATAAGTCTTTAAATAAAGCTTTAATTCATTATTCATAAACAAATCAAAATTTTATTATCACTGGACTATCTTTATTATGTGTGCTTTTTTAGTTTTTAGCCTCGAAACTTCCTGGTCAGGTACCAACCAACGGTCTTCCTGTTGTTTCAATGTACAAACTCTGTTATTCAATTTCATTAATACAGGTTCATTATTATGTGAAATTGTCATAAGGAATTCGTCTTTTTTAAGTTTTTTTTTGTTTTGCTTTGTTATCTTTAGTGGTTCGATTCATCACCCACTGATAAAAGTAATGAATTGCACATCAGAATCAAACCACGTCAACTTTTTCAAAAAGTCCAAGTCTTAAGTGGAAATAATTTGCTTCCATCATTCCTTTCAACCTAATCCATCCAGGGAGATCAATATGAAAGTAAGATTCATGAGTAGCATGATACATATCGAGAAGATATTCAGTAGTTCACTCTCTCTCTCTAAGAACTAAAAGAGATAGAATCAGAAAAACAGAATAAGATTGAGATATCAAAATAAATGCCTGAAGTGAGATTTAATTCCCTTGATATAATAATTTGTGAAATAGTTACACAGCCAACAGTATCTTACATTGGATACAGTCGGAAGCTTAAATCCGACCAGTTCTTAGGAGTAATAAGGGAAGGCCCTAGAACAACTAACTATTTACTTTAAACACGAGTTTGATACTTAAGAATGTCGGCACTATAAATTTTGATCAAAGGAAGAACACAAAAGCACCTCCTTTTTACAGCAAATTTTTAAATTATAAGAAAATGTTCCCTACAGAATAATAGTCCCATTACTAAAAGTTGGGATGACTACGCTTGCTTGGCCTATAGAATATTAGAACCAGCAGAAGTAGTTGCAGAGAAATTAGCAACATCCTCGGACTTCTTGCCTAGGTTGTACGGTGCTGCGACATTCATCACCCTGCACACACCGAGAAATGCCTTGGATTATTTCCTCCAATCTCAGAAAGGTAAGATGTTCTCGGAACGAAAACCTTGACAGTAATAAGAATTATGGCGTGGGGAATTTTTTTTTTTTTGAGTCAATAGTGTAATGTTAAAGTTGTATAAGATATTCACTTGTAAACAAACGGTCAAACAGCTAAGAAGCCTAGGTTTTTATACTTCGGGAAGGAAAAGCAGCAAGCAAGGAATCTTAATTTCACAATTTTAAGGGGCATTCAACCAGTTTTTACAGTTTTAGGTATCACACTTGCTCCAGAGCCATGGCAATTAAACCATTCACTTTAAAAAAAACATAAATTGCATGGTCACTATGGCTAACAGTCCAACCTTTCTTTACGCTTCTCCAAAAATCGTGCCAACGATGCTTTGCGAGCCTGTGGCACAGCTGCATGAAAGATTGCATCTCAGTCTCACCATGCAAAGTTTTCTGACATATGAATTGATTGCGGTATAAGAAACAGAACATCGCAGAAATTATAATGGAATCATACCAGAAGGCAGCATAGCAGTTGCATTAACTACTTTTGGAGGCTCCACTTTGCTAATAGGAGTGGTGGGAAATCCAGATGTTTTAGTTGCCAGAAGCTCATCAGAGCTAGTTGAACCACTCATAGACTGTGCAACCGTATGTGAAGACACAGAGAGAGGACTGGAAAGACCAGGACAAGGCGATGCATTCATGGGCTGACTCAAAGGGAGGCCTTCACCTGAAGTCAACTTTGAGTTTGGTGACTTAACGTTCAGCTGTGCCTTGTTGGAAGTCACAGGTAACCCATTTGCAGCCAACAGCATGATAGCTTGTGCCTGGAAAAAAGCATAGCCAAATTTAAGCTTTCCCATGGTAAAGTTATCTACCGTATATGCATGGCCATGTGTTTATCCATCCTTTCATTTTTGTCAATAACTACCTCAACTCAAAAGGTTAAACTGTCAAGCAAAGGTCAAACTCTTCAACACTCTCACTTGGGTCATCGAGGCTTAATACAGTGTCAATGACCAATTGAGTCCAGAACTAGAGCATTTAAGTGAAAACTCGTGAATGCTTTTTTACAGTCAAAATTTGAAATGTGATATTAGGAGGGATAGATGAGGATAAATGACACACACACGCGCGAGAGAGAGAGAGACCTTCTCAGGGGAGATATCATCAAAAACGTTCACAGTACCAGCATAGAAAATGGTGAGTTGAGTGGGAGGCGCAGATGGCTTCAAACTGTTATTTCAGAATAACATTAATTAGAGAATAGAGACATAAAAGAGAAACAATTCACTCACACAGATCATTGCTCTAAATTACCATGATCCAGTCATTGCAGGGACAGAACTGACGGTAGTGGGTCCTAAATGAGGCAAAGTAACAGGTATGCCCCCAAGCAGCTGTTGCTTCACATTATTAACAGCCATATTCTGACCCACAGTGGTGAAATGGTTCTTCTGGAAAGGGTGTCCCATGGAAACAGAAATTGCTTGATTGGGAGCTGAAAACATCTTCACATCTTGAGGACGATTCAGCGAAAGCACATCATTTGGTACAGGATACGGAGTCAAGGAAAAATGAAATCCACTTTGCACATCGTGATTGAAATGTTTCTAAATAATAAGAACAGGAAAAAGGACATCAGCTAATAAGCTTAAGGAAGATGAGATCACGTTGATGAAGTCAATTTATATTCCAAGGATGTTGGAAAATGGGACACTGGACTTTGAAGAAAAGCTAATCGTGTTGTTAACTTCAGATCCTTTTGCTCAATATCAGATAAAGAAGTATATAATAAGGTATTCTGGTAAGAAACTTCTCCTAAGAAACTAGAACTGATTTCAATCTAAAATACTAATTATAAAACGCAGTGGTCACCAGATCTCATGTATGTGTAGAGCAACGTAGTGATCATTGAGCAGCTTTAGAAGGTCCTAACTCCTAATGCACAGAATAAGGAAACGAGGAAGGGTAGTTCCAAACCTGGCATTCAGCAGCAGAGCGTTTTTGAGCAGCATCAAATGCATCCGGATTTGAGATAGCCATAAATCCAGCAGATGAGAGGGGATCAGACCCCATCTTCTTGGTCTTGTCATCTTGAGAAGCCTTGAAAGACGTCAAATGTGGGAGAGCAGAGAGTTTATTCGAGAAGGGCCCTTGTACAGCTGAACCCTTGGTGAAGCCTACATATACACACAAGGAGGCCGACATAAGTTAATACTAAACTTCATACCTAATTTCTTTGCTCAATAAACCATTGCATAAAAGTGGAACAGAGTGAAAGGGGAAATAATGAATGGTAAAGTTTTGCATTTCGGCCATCTATCCATATGTATGAGCGTATGTGTTTAGTTGCGTCCTGTTTGTAATAATAAAACCAACAAAATTGGTAAGAACAACATAATAAACTTTTACAAAACCGCTAATTCTAAACAGGCACAACTTCAAATATCCAGACAGAAAAAGGAACCACAAGGCGCCTGTTGAATTTCTTTTTGACCAGTGAAATCTCCTAACACATGAAACACTGCCAAGTAGCTACTACATCAAAGTCAAAAGATAGAACTGGAAAGAATCGTTTAATTAAGCAAATCCAGAACAGGTTTTATGATTGAATTCCCCATCTCAGTCCAGCTTGGGCATGCTGCCTAAGAGCATAGAATCCAGCAAACACAAAAAACGAGAGGTGACCTAAACGTAATTCAGATATCTCAGCTCAAAAAGCTCACAGCCGCCAAAGTTTGCAAAAGCATGTGAAGGAGTTGAAAACGGCGGAAGATGAACAGCTGAATAAGGAGAAGACATGCCTGAATCTCTGCAGACATCATTGTTAATCTCCTCCTTCACCATGGCTAATGGTTCTTTTGAGCTTAGACCCAAGAAATCCCTCTCCATTTCAGAGCAGAAAGAAGAATCGAACGAGACCCCGCCTCCGGTTTTTACACGGAACCGTCTTAGTTCTCCGCCGACGAGAGGCACGCAAGCCTTCTTCCTTCCTCACTCACAGGAACCTGCGATGCGAGAGACCAAAGAAGAGCAAATGAAAAGGCTCCTAAAAATAGAGAAAAGAAGTGAGAGAGAGAGAGAGAGAGAGAGAGCTCAATCCGATACTTCAGAAGCCCGAATGAGCAAGGGTAGTTGGTTTACCGGTAAAATGGGAGGGAGACGGGATGGTCCGGTAAATGAGCACGTGCGCAACCCCATCGATTCACATGTCGTGATATTAATGCCATTTTGTGTTGACCGTCACTCGTGAGTCGTGACACAGATGAAAATTCAAGCACGTGTGTACGACGCGTGACCATTCGGCTCGTGAATTAATTTATGGACTTATTTAAAATAACATTTTTAAAAATTAAATGTAATTTAAAGTGTATTTTTCTGTGAAATAAGATAACTTTTTATATATATTTACCTTAACTTATATAAAAATACTTCTCTATCGCATTCCCAAACAGGTATTATGTATGTGGGCTTGTGGTCATTGGATCAACATCCATGCAGATAATCTCCATTTCTATCATTCTCTTTCTATGTCATTATATAATGTTGTGTAATATATGGTGCCTGTTTGGAAACGCAATAGATAAACACTTGAAAAAGATTATCTCGTTTTACGAAAAAACACTGTTAAACGTGATCAAACACTCTACCAAACAAGCCCATGTACTCTTCGTATCATCAATCAAGTTGTTGAATTGAGTAGAAAAGGGTTGATCTTACATTATTATAAATTAATGTTAAAATATTTGCAAATAAGCATGGCCTCCCATAACAGGATATGTCAAGAATAAAAGAATAATTAATAATGCTCATACAAATTTAGTATTAGACAAAATGTTAATATCCAATGTGTGAATATATATATATATATGATCAAGTGAAAACTGCCGCTTTTCCTTTTATTTGATCGGAAGTAAATTTATATGACTTATGGGATATTAATGCCTTTGGTACACTGGAAGTATTTTTTATGGAAATGAACATGGAAATGGAGTTTAATAGTATGTTTGGTATATTATTGATATGGAGTTTGATTTTTATATAAAAAAACAAAAATATCCTTTTAAATTTAAAAAATTAAAAATGTTCCCATACTTCATTTCCATCTCCAGACGATGACGCCGAAGATGATGAAGAGGCTCCTGTAGCTCTCCTTCACTAACCTCCTACAGCTCGTGTTCATCGGCATTTGCACCACACAATGAAGAAGATTATGCCGAAGATGACGAAGAGGCAGGCGAGAGTGGCGATGTGGGGAAGGTTGGCAGACAAGAGTGGCAATGACGAAGAGACAGACTAGAGTGGCCATGAAGGAACGGACGAAGGAGTGAGTAAAGAAATTGCGAAGAATTGGGGGGAGGGTAGGAGTAGATGTTAGCAGAAGGCGGTGGTTGGCCGCCGTTGGAGTGGTACTAGGATGGAGGTTGCTAGGGTTCGTCGTTGCTAGACAAGAAGATGAAGCCGTCAAAATCGAAGGAGGAAAAAATTGTTGTTGCTGGAGTTCGCCATTGTTGGAGCTTTGTTCATCATTGCTAGACAAAGCAGATGAAGCTATCGAAATCTAATGCCAATAAAATGGTCGACGTTGCTGGTGTTTGTCTTCGCCTGACAATAAACCATGATGAAGGGCAAACCGTCGTCATCGTTAAAGGTCGCCGCCGTCATTGCTGGAGGAGATTCTAATCACCGTCACACACTCAGCAGAGGTAATGTCATTTTCTATCACTGTGATCGCCGGTGGTAGGAGAGACAGTTGTCCGCCGGTGCTGCGAGATGAGGTGGAAGAGGGTAAAACGGAGAGAGTTGGCATGGAATTGGAAATCCCCATGGGTCCCATTTCCATTGTACCAAACGTACCAAAAGGGGAACAACAAATAGGGATTGCATGCTGAAATTAATTATTGATGATGAGAAGATTTAAGAAGTCGTGGGGGAAGGTCTAGTGGAAGATTTAGATGATGATGATGATATGATGAAGTGATCACTATTAATTCAATTTAAAGCTTCTTTGATTTTCCATTCTGAAATTTAGGTTTAGTTTCAAAATCTAAGTTTTACCCAAAAATCTAGGTTTTGTCCAAGTACTCATATTTTTCAGAAAAGTTATTTTGAATATAAAACTTTGGTTTGAAACCTAGGTTTTGAAAAGGCAATTTTATTATCAAATCACACCATCTCTCCTAATAAATTTTATCTTTCATATTTTTATTTCTTTCTCTTTCCTATTTACTTTTTACCTCGAACTCCGAAAACCAATAATTTCCCAAAGACAATCTTTTAAAACCTAAGTTTTTCTTTAAGATTTGTAAAAACTATTTTCCAAAACTTGGGGCTTGTTTGAAAACCAATTCTAGAACCTAGGTTTGGTTTCAAAACCTAGGTTTTACCTCAAAACCGAGGTTCTGTCCAAGTAAATTTTTTTCCCCAAAAGCTATTTTGGTTACAAAACCTCAGTTTGAAACCTAGATTTTCTCTTTCCTACTTTTTCTCTCTTTCTCTTTCCTCTTTTCTACTCACTTTTTTACCTCGGAATCCGTAAAAGCTAATAACTTCCCAAACATAAATCACTTTTTCAAAACCTAGGTTTTATCTCGAAATCTGTAAAATATATTCTCCAAAATCTAGGTTTTACCTCAAAATCTGTAAAAGATATTTTTAAAATCATATCCAAACAAACTCTTAATTTTTTACTTTAAAATCCGTAAAAGTTACTTTGAAAAGAAGTTCAAACAAAAACAAAAGAGAGTACAGCTGGAGTGAGTGCGTGAACTGGTTGCCCACAGCTGTCCCTTGCCTCTTTCATTTACTTCTCATGAATTTGATGCATTAATTAATTAAATACTCAATATTGAAAACTACACGTGTCACGATTAAGTATCATTCATGGGCATGCTATTATTGCTATATAAATAAAAAGAATTTTTAAGAATAGTGTGTATTAATGTTAACTACATTGATTATATGTGTCTCTAGTTTTATTTGCTCATATTTGTTACTACATTATTAAATATGAGATTTTATTTATGGTATAATTTATAGGTTGTGATGAATCATATTATTTATAATTCACGAATTAATGATATAAATCTATCACAAAATCTATAAATATTTTATTATTTTGATATTTAAGTAAACAAGTTATTAAATTGTGCATTAAAAATAAGACCTAAACGCCACAGAAGAAGAGACGAAATTAAATAATTGGGTGTGATTTGGACAATGGGCCCAAGTTGGAAAAAGGCACGTGGAAGGCATGACTACAGTACAGGACCATACCGAACGGCACTGTCCCAATAATGAAGTGCCAACGCCCCCCTCTCCCTCTGGGGCCTTCGTCCCCACCGCCACGTGCAGCAAATGTGCCCGTCTGGGAAGGTGGTAGAGAAGTATTTTTACTTGAGTCGAGATAAATATGTGAAGGGAGTTATCTCGTTTTATGGAAAAATACTGTTGAATGTACTTTTAACTTTTCCAAATGCTCCAACAAACAATCACAATATCTATCCATTCCAGCTGACAATAGGCTACCTTACACGAACTTATAAAATTAAGGTTAAAGTAAATTTTTTATTCTTCATATTTGTGTCAGGTTTCATTTTAGTTATTTAAATTTAAAAATACACTTTCAATCCCTCAAACTTAATGTTGTTAGTTTCTCGTAACGGAAATTGCTGACTCAGATTTAATTCATGGAAGCATGCATGGCCAACATAATCCATATTAAGTAATTTTATAGAATTCAAGGTAAATATATATGTAATATAAATTTTATCTTGATTTACGTAAAAGTGATTAATTTGGGACAGTTGCCAATCACCGCCTAAACGTGAAAGTGATTGATTCGAGGTAGTTGTCAATCATGGCCTAAACGTGACCTGTGTTGCATTTGATGACAAGGTAGGAGGCTCATCCCACTCATTTAACCAACAAGTAATTAAGCACTTTTTTTTTTATACTTATTACTTAACTCATTGAGGACCCTAAAAATATCTTTAATAGTTTTTCTGTAAAATGAGATAATTTTTTTTAAACATTTATCTCATAAATAGTAAAAACACTTCTCCACCGTTTACTCAAACGGACCTATTGTTTCCAACATATTCCTTCCATTTTAATCCTACTTTTATAATTCGTGCATGAGACATATCAACATGAATATCCGCAAATAGCCAAAAAAAAAATTTGAAGCGAGTGTAGTGCTAATTTTAAGATTTTCCCAGCTCCCACTATTTATGCGTTTGTTTGTCAAAGAGTTAAGTGAGGTTAAAAGCACGTTCAATGGTGTTTTTTCCCAAAACGATATAATCCCCTCCACATATTTACATCGACTTGCGTAAAAGTACTTCTCTACCGCTTTCTTAAATGGACCTATATATTGTCACATCTACTACTCTAAGTCTCCTGATCATCAGTGCCGTGAAAATCTTCTCAAACTCAATACTTGACACTAGTATATACATTCCACAGCCAATATTTAAATTTAGTCATGCTTATATATATATATATATCTATATATATCATAGGATAAAGATTGTAAAGACGAGGAAAAAATTAAAAATAAAGAGTAGCAGCCAGCATATATATGTGTATATATATATAATCCGAATGGTGGGATGAGAAGGAAGCTGGCCTTGCTTGGGAACAAATTAAAGAAACATGACACCATTCATAGCCTTTAATAATTAAAGCCATCCACACGACGTACTTGCCGTGTGTCCATTATTATATGACATCAAAGACAATAAATAAAATATCATTAATAAACAATAATACCCCCACAAGTGTCGCACTTTGATTAATATGGGGAGATTAAGGAAGTTAAGGCCGTGTTTGGTTCAAAGTAGAGGAGTGGAGGTGGGCTTAATTAAATGTTGATGGTGTATGTGCAGAAGGCAGCAAGCAGTTCTTGGCTTCCACTTGGTACCCGTCTCATGGAATTATTGCGTGTGGATGAGAAGCTATGGCACTTGCAGCAATTGAGGTTTCTTGTTGGGAAAGGATCCTCTCCACTACTCAAAAAGTAGTGGAGATCTATACTGCATATCCAAATGTTGATATTTACCTAAATAATTCTGATATTTACCCAAATAATTCCTCCACTTTTCCCTCTTCTAACCCACCACCCATTTTCATTCGGGAAAGGCTGAGAGCCTTTGGATATGCAGTGGAGATCTCCACTACTTTTTGAGTAGTGGATAGGATCCTTTCCCTTTCTTGTTTATGTCAAAAAAAAAATGTATGGATTCCAATTTGTAAAACATCTTCGTTCAATATTTATTCTCTCATAGTTTAATTTGATAGCCTTCCCGTGTTTGAAGCTTTAAACCTCATTAATTTTTATTTTAAAATTTAACAGCTTTCTATGTAAATGCTCATAGGTTTTGCTTAAATGGAATTAAAAAAGGGGTACTGTTTAACATATATAATTAAAGGTGTGCTTCCTATAAAAACCAGTATGTTAATGATCCATTTACAGTTAGTTAAGACATATTTGCATTCTTTTGTTGGACAATCTTATCTATTTGACTTTGACTCTTGAGTGTGTTCAAAGTTTCGGACAAAAAAGAAAAACAAAGAATGATCACATTTTGCTAATTCAGGATAAACTTGGTGGTCACTTGATTAGCGCTATGGACAGATAATTACGGTTTATTAAAAAAAAGGAATATTATAACTCTGAGTAGGCTTTGATTAAAAATTCTAAACGTTTCAATTAAGTATCAATCCAAAATTTTAAGATTTTCATTGAAGTGATACAAACAAAATTTTCAGCCCCAGTAGACGCTGGTCAAAATATTGAGGGGGAAAATCAAATTAATATGACGGGACTGAAATGAAAAAACACTTCACTAAAACCGGAGAACTGGATTTAAGAGAGCCGTTTAAATTTAGTGTTCACTAGTATTTTGAATAAGTTTGCGTCTTGTATCTAGTTACTAAAAAATAAAATGTAAAACTACGTCTGTGTTTTTATTTGGGTGTATTGGCAGCTATAAAGACACTTTTACAGAAAGAAATGAGAGACAACAACGTATAAGAAACATTAAAAGTGCTGAATAATTAAATACTCCTAATATATAAATATTAATGTCAGTGAGAAATACTAAAGACCAAATCATTCTCAAGATATCATAGAAATAACTATATGTTGATACATTTTATAACTATTACTTATATTCACTGAAGTCATAGTTTATTCTTTTCAATGATACAAAATGGTTTGTATTGTTTCTATTCCTTAATTGAAAAAAAAAAAATCTGGTATGTTCATAAGGCTATACTATAATTTATCAGCATCAGATAAAAACATTACATGTGCGAGTAGTATTTGATTGGTGAAATGTCCTTTTTATTCAATCTCGTACTGGAGCAGGTATGTGATTTTTCTAATCATTAACAAATTGAATAAATTATTATTATTATTATTATTATTATTATTGAACATTTGAACTAATAAACTAAAACTCAACATTTAAATGAATTACCTTATTAAAAAGGAAACTTACGAATTGAATTCAGATTCCAGAGCATTAAGATGCCATATGTCACGGGCTTAGTTTTTACCTGATGAAGCACCGTACGGCCTAGCAAGCTTTACTCGAACTTGAGCTCTTGAACCTGCTAGTAAGCCTACAAGTCTAAGACTTAGCTCGTGAGAACTAAGAAAAGACTTAGAGAGAACTTGAGAGATGGAAGCTTGGGAGAATGCTTGTATATTGCTCACAATTGCTTGATGGTTACAAATGAGGAGGGGTGAGGTATTTATAGGCAAACTCCCACCTCCTTACTATTCCCACCTCCTTAATGGACGATTGGGATTGAATTGATCCTACGGCTCCTATTCGCCTTCTAGAATTCTCTCCCTAAATATCTAGATATTTACATGTTGAATTCTAACATGTGAAAAATGTGAGGAGAACTCTAGAATGGCTAAGTATATACAAGAGAACTCTAGAGACTTC
>JANTPZ010084309.1:0-10368 GCA_025593235.1 Vachellia pachyceras
CAAGGGCTTCGAAAGAAACTTCCTCTTCTTCCACAGCGGTGTTGCCGGCGACGCCATCTGCTTCGTATGTTCCTCCTCCGAGTGCGACATTATTGCCTCCTCTACCGTCGGTTTATTCGTCGGAGGTAGCGATCAGAGCCACCTCGTCGATCTGACACGCGGAGGAGGGGGTGGGCCTGAATGCCTTGCCCATTCCCAGCCTCACCGGCTCTCTGCATAAATACCACAAGCAACGCTTTACTATTCCTCTCCCACCATTCATTTCTAACATCTCTGCGTTATTTTTGATACCTGCCTGCTACATTTGGGTAAAATATCCTCCTCCTCTAAATCTGTGTCCCTCATTCCCCTCTCCATTTCCTATGCAGGCAAATTCTTTTTGCACACCCTCCTAAATATAGCAAAACTAGAACCACCAGAACGTTTATTTCTGTCAACTTTTGTATTCTCTTACCATGTCAAATCAACTTTGAAACAGGCCGCATGAGTCAAGAATTTGTAAAAAAGAATATATTACTTTTGCTTAAAATAGGGTCCTGTTATTCTTCAATTAAAATAACAAAAAATGATGATTTATTTTACTTCCATTTGACTATTTGAGACGAGAATTGATGAAGCCCCCTGTTGAGAGTAATGGATGAAGATGCACTCTTTTTCTGGTCTCTCTGTTACCGAGAGTGTAGTGTCCGTACGTACGCCATATGTTGTCCAGAAAAACGCATCCTAAAATTAGAGCCCCGTTTCAAATTATAATCTTATGGTGGCAGTCAATTTCATGCATTTAATTACGGTGCTCTCTCCCAATCATCGGCTTTCAACAAACTTCTTTCGCGTTTGGTAACAACAGCAAGAGGGGGTAAACTCCCACAATCGAATTTCTGAGAAACAAAAGTACGGCTTCATCATCCTCAGGCTCTTGCCTGTTATGGTTCCTCCATCCAGGTGAGAGTTCCTTGAAAGCCATCTTGTGATCAACATGGCTTAGAACTCCAAGAAGCCATTTTCTTCTGCGCATCGATTAAAAAAAAATATATATCCTCCCCTTTACCTTCCACCATGCATAGCAAGACGAACGTGTTGCTATGTCTTGTGTGCATCTGTGGCTTCCTGAAAACCCGTGAAGCATGGGCCAGCGGAGCCAGAGAGCCGCTGGTCTTGGGTTGTGGGCTGGCCGCTGGAGGCGGCAAGGATGCCTATGGAAGGCTGTGGGTGGCGGATGCTAAGTTCTTGTCGGGAGGTAATTCCACAACGTTAAAAGCATCGTATCAAGACCCTTCGCTCATGTCTGAGATTCCATACATGTGGGCACGAGTTTTCACCTCAGAGACAACGTACGAATTCCCAGTTCAACCTGAGAAGCGTTATTGGCTTCGGCTCCACTTCTATCCCTCCGTTTATGGTTCCTATAATCCCAGCAATTCATATTTCTCCGTAACGGCCAACGGGGTTACACTTCTGAGCAATTTCAGTGTTTCTATTACTTGTCAGGCCTTGTCTCAAGCTTACATTATCAGAGAGTATTCCCTTGCCCCTCTCAATTCAAATACTCTCAGGGTAATTAATGTAGCATTTTTTAAATTCGTAACCCAAGTTAAAATCAACTTATGTGAAGATTAAAAGAGTTTTTGGTTTACCAACACGTATATATACTCAGATTTTATACAAGAAAATGACATGCATGCAAATACGTACAATTATTTGCATAATAATGTATAATCATTCTTCCAGGTTACTTTTAAGCCGTCGGACAGGTACGATCGTGCTTTTGCTTTTGCTAACGGGATCGAAGTCACCGAAATGCCAGACTTGTTTGATTCAGCCACAGTAGTTGGGTTTTCCGACCAAACCATCGATGTAAAAGGCTTGAATTTGCAGACAATGTTCAGGCTGAATGTCGGTGGGCAATATATATCCCCACTCCAAGATTCTGGTCTTACAAGGACATGGTACGATGACACGCCTTATTTATACGGTGCATCAACTGGTGTCACCAATCAAGCTGCCGATAATGTCACTATCGACTACAAAACCATGCCACATTACATTGCTCCACCCAGTGTCTACTCTACATCAAGATCGATGGGGAGCAGTCTGAATGTGAACATGCGATACAACCTCACCTGGACATTCCAAATTGATCCAAATTTCATGTACCTCGTGAGGTTCCACTTCTGTGACTACTATTATGAAAAGGTGAACGAGATAGTTTTCGATATCTACTTGAACAATCAAACCGCACAGGCGGAAGCAGATGTAATAGTGTGGACAGGGGGAAGAGGGGTGCCGACGTACAAAGACTATGCGGTGATTGTGCAAGATGGGCAAAGCGACGAGCAATTATGGATTGCTTTGCATCCATCATCCAAGACAAAGCCTGAGTACTATGATGCACTATTAAACGGTGTAGAGATATTCAAGATCAATGACACAATCTTGGCTGGCCCAAATCCCAAACCGTCGGACATGCTCGAGAAGAATGGGCTAAAATCGCAGGTTTTTAACACACCACCCAAAGGCACTAGCAAAAAAGTGGTATTGTTAAGTGCCGGAGGAGCTGTGGGAGTTGTATTCGTAGCTGCAATAGGCATTTTTGTGTACCAAAAGAAGAAGAGAGCGCCGGGAATAGATTCACATACATCGTGGCTACCAATCCATGGGAACTCCAATACAAATGGCAGCAGATCCGTAACGTCGAGGAAGAGCTCTGCTGGCAGCAACGTATCGGCCATGGCTCAAGGTCTTTGTCGCTATTTTTCCTTGCAGGAGATCAAGCAGGCGACCAAGAATTTTGACGAGTCTGATGTTATTGGGGTCGGAGGATTTGGGAAGGTTTATAAGGGTGTTATAGATAAGGGGATGAAAGTGGCCATCAAGAGGTCGAATCCACAATCAGAGCAGGGAGTGAATGAGTTCCAGACTGAAATTGAGATGCTTTCAAAACTGAGACACAGGCATTTGGTGTCCTTGATTGGGTTCTGTGAGGAGCAGAATGAGATGTGCCTGGTTTATGACTACATGGCACGTGGCACCCTAAGGGAGCATCTGTACAAGGGCAACAAATCCATATCTACTTTGTCGTGGAAGCAAAGGTTGAAGATTTGCATTGGAGCTGCAAGAGGGCTTCACTACCTTCACACTGGAGCCAAATACACCATCATCCATAGAGATGTCAAGTCAACTAACATTCTATTGGATGAAAATTGGACCGCCAAGGTTTCGGATTTCGGGTTATCGAAAACAGGTCAGGACATGAAAAATGGGCATGTTAGTACAGTGGTAAAGGGGAGCTTTGGATATTTGGACCCTGAATATTTTAGGAGACAGCAGCTGACTGAGAAGTCCGACGTGTATTCATTCGGGGTGGTGTTGTTTGAGGTTCTGTGCGCAAGGCCTGTTTTGAATGCTAACCTTCCGAAGGAACAAGTGTCTCTTGCGGATTGGGCTCTAAGCTGCAAAAGAAAGGGGACGCTAGAGAATATTATTGACCCACACCTGAAAGCAGAGATCAATCCAGAAAGTTTGAGGAGGTTTGCAGACGCGGCGGAGAAGTGTTTGAGCGATCATGGGCTTGCCCGACCCTCAATGAATGATCTGTTGTGGAATCTAGAACTTGCTCTTAGCCTACAAGAGAACACAAACGGGTCGAATTACCCTTCAAAGGAGGAGGAAGGTGGGTTTCAGGAGGTGAGCTTGCTGGACGACGAGGTGGGAAGGCATGGCCGTACAAGCGAGCATGAGAAAGGCCAAGATTCCGATGACAGTTCAGCTGCTATCTTCTCACAAATCGTCAATCCTACAGGCAGATAGATGAAGACAATATTCTGGGCGATTTCAGGAAGCCGTGCCGTTCATGTCGATAGAAACCTCGTTACTGTCATTTGTGTTGGCTTTCATGTATGTTCCATCACTCCTTGTGCCGCTGGACAGCATATCTAAATACATAAAAAAATATTATTATATAGTAATTTACTAGCTTCACTTCTTCCATTACTTTGAGAGAAATACTCAGCTACGTTTTCCATGTTTCACATTATACGAGTTTTTTCCAATAAAAATATTTTAATTACTTTTTATGGATTTCATATCTCATATATTGCTTTATACTATTATTAGGACTTGTTTACCATCATTTTCTGAAACTAAGTTTAGTTTCAAAACCTAGTTTTTGTCCAAGTATAAAATTTTTTCTAAAAAACTATTTTAGTCATAAAACCTCAGTTTGAAACCTGGGTTTTCTCTTTCCTACTTTTTTTCTCTTTCCCCTTTCATATTTTTTCTTTCTTCCTCTTTCCTCTTTCCTACCCACTTTTTTCCTCGGAATCTGTAAAAGCTAATAACTTCCCAAGCATAAATCATTTTTTAAAACTTAGGTTTTGCCTCGAAATCTGTAAAAGCTATTTTCCAAAATCTATTTTCTGAACCTAGGTTTTACTTCAGAATCTGTAAAAGCTATTTTTAAAATAGCTTCCAAACAAGCCTTTAATCACGATGGTTTGATAGAATTTTTGGGTTCACACTATTAATACTCTTTTTTTTTACCTGAACACTATTAATACTCTTTATACTTTGCTCTTTATTTTAATTTTGATTCATGAATTTTGAAACTATTGTTTTTGTCCCACAAGTTTACCCCATCCAAAGTAAAGTGGTGATGGAGGAACCTCTACCTTTTTCCCATTATCTTCCCACATCTTCCTCTACTTCTTTCCTCCATTGTATTATAGGTAATATAAATTTGATTAGTTATTTTTATAACAATGTCTTTTTTATAATAATCATAAAAAATCAACTCTAATTCATTTAATGTTGGAGAATGGCTATAAATAGAAAAGAGTAGAGAATGGGATGGGAAGAGAAAATGTGATGTTGCTTAACCAACCATTGGCTACTGACAAAGCAAGCCGATTTAGTGGCCGTTGACAAAATGCATTTTAATAAAATACATTTTTATTTGGATAAATATTTTATATAAAGTGCATTCATTCTGATAAAAATAAATTTTTTATTTAAAATATATTTTAAAAAAAGAGTTACCAATTACTATGACACGTAAGTTAACAGACTTTTTGATTTAAAATGCTTTAAAAAGTTTTATTAAAGACACACTGACATGGATGTGATCTTCTTAAACAAAATAAAGCCAAACGAATATACATTTTTGCGGAATTATCGGCTAGGTCGCGGAGAAACACAACTCCCTCGCTCCAGGTATGCGTACCGGGACCAGTTAAAATCTTTGTCGAGGCATAAATCCTACACCGTAGATAAGTCGAGATCCAACGGATCATATTTAAACAATAAGCAGAATGGGGATCCGGATCCGCGAGAATACGCTTTCCACCAATGAGCGCTTCGGAAACATATTCTTCTACCCTATATATATTGGCGCACACCATTAATCCTCCACCATATGCGTAGCAGTCATTGAGATCATGGCCCCCTCTGCCCAGCCTAAGTCAAAGAAATCCGCGGTCGCGAGGAAACCCAAATCCTCGCCCTCACACCCTCCTTTCGCCGAGGTATTCTTTTGATTGCTTCATCCTTTTCGTTTCCGTAAGTTTATCTGCCGCGTGATAACTGATAATATGCTTTTGCTGGGTTGGTAGATGATCACAGATGCGATCGCAAGTCTCAAAGAGAGGACCGGTTCCAGTCAGTATGCCATTACCAAGTTCATCGAAGAGAAGCATAAGCATCTGCCTCCTACTTTCAGGAAGCTCTTGCTGAACAATTTGAAGAAGTTTGTGGCTGCGGGCACGCTCGTCAAGGTCAAGAACTCCTTCAAGCTTCCACCCAAAAAGCCTGCTCCTGCTACTACTAAGCCCCCAAAAGCAACCGTCAAGACCGTACCTAAGTCTCAGCCCAAGCCCTCTGCTAAATCAAAAGTAGCGGCTAAGCCTAAAGCCGTTTCCAAGCCCAAACCCACCGCTGCGAGAAGCGCAAAAGCGACTTCGAGGCCGGCCAAGCCATTGGCCAGGACCTCGCTAGGGAAGAGGGTGGCCAAGGCAGCAAAAAGCGTGAAGAAGCCCAAGAGTGTGAAATCGTCAGCTAAAAAAGAGGCTGTCAAGAACAAGAAGGTTAAGAAGTAGAAGTGGCAACCGTTTGTTTATTAGGGCATGATTCTAACTTTCGTGTCTGTAAATTGGTTTGTAGAATTGAAAGGAGTATATCTTGTTTATTTCCTAAAGGACTATTGTTCGTTTATTAGCTAATGAAAAAATGTTTCCTGTTGCAATTCTGTTTCCCAACAATGTCGAATTCTTCGTCATCTAATTGATTTAATAAGTTTAATAGCTAATCGAAAAGGATCTACTTCACAAGTTGGTGCATCTTAACATCGTTCGTTCTTTCTTGTGGCTCCAATCCCGGGAATTGTCCAATATCATAACCTAGGAGTGGCTGAAATTCTTGCTCCAAACCGATAGCAAACTCGGAAGAATGATGAATTCCTTTATGCTGGAAGTAGTCTGCAATCTGTGTCAACAATAGGCATGGCCATTGGTTAGCAATACCTAACACTAAAGGAATTGACTAAGCTTTGAATGATACTTGCATGGTTTGCGAGAGCCATTCCACTTAACGCCGCTGCCTCTATGCTTGAACCTAGCAGCCAATCACCACATACACCAGCTCTTCCATAAGGATCAAAGATACAGGGAATTCCGGGTGTATTTGTTGGAAGAGCGGCACCCCTGCAACTCATTCATCAATATCCTGAAGCTGATCTAAATATTATACAAGCTCCGAAACACTAGCATGATAAATGATTTAGATTGGCGTGTGGAGGCGAGCAATGAAACTAACATTCCATCCAAAACGTCAAATGATATGAAAGTCAAATGACTAACACTCATCCTGATTGAACCAACGTTCGGCGAGGCAAAACAAGCATCAAAGCTACATATAAATAATGTGCAAGTCATTTTAGAGGCTAGCACGAGTACTGAGTAGGGCAACTGCAATCAAGCGAATCCATCCAGGTGCTTCTTCTGAAGGATTGCTGTGGGTCAAATGTATTCTCACACATCAAAACCAAATTATACTCCCGTGAGTTTTTCCTGGTTATCTTGCATGCCTCACGGAATGCTTTTAAATTCCAGCTTCGTCACAATGACGGTAAAGACGGACATTGTCAAAGCAATCAAACTTAATACTTAAGAATGGTTTTAATAGCTTAAAGATTGGATTCTTACCATAATTGGAGCCTAGTATAGAACGGTTTTTGAAGAGATCCTTTTGATAATCCAAGAGCAGCCTCAACACCCTCTAGCATGCCCGCCTTTACCTTCGTTGCAGTTGCAGTAGGGATATTTTCCTGATAAACATAGTCATTGATGGAGTTCAGATTTAAAACGTGGCCCAAAGAAAGAAAAAGTCAAAGGAGTGCAAGCAAGACATTTAGGAACAGTCCTGGTCAGTGCATGACAATACTTAGGTTTAAGTAAATGAACAAGTCAAGTCCTTTTAACCACATATCTAAGTAGCAAGTTCAGTAACGGTGTATTACGATACAGTATCATTACTTCCCATGCCCATTCAAATCAAACAGAAGCCTAAACGTGATCTCACCATTGAATTCAGCATAAGGAAAAAAGATAATATAGATAGTCATTATTATGTCTACAAACCTGTGGAACCTTGTTTTGCTTTCCATAAGCAGCAGTGCTCAAAAAGGTCCAGCAGTGAGGACCACCACTTTGGGACTTCAATAATTTTTTGGTATTATTGCCCATCCATGAGACAGAATCAACTCCCCTCACGAAAGCTCCTTCAAAAGGCATTGCATCTGTGCTGCCTGGGAGAGGCAGGGGATCATCAAATGCTGCCAGAAGAGCCCATATTGAACTCAACTCTAACCTCTAGTATAGCAGACAACAAAAACAAGAAAGAGTATGAAAAGAATGTAGCTGTGCGCCTACCAGTAGATGAAGCGACAAGTTTACTAGTACGTTAAATCAAATGAACCAATGAGGAATATGTTTGGGTTTTACCTTCATTTGCTTAGCAACTAGGGGTAGTCCTGATGACATAAGCAAGCGATTTGCACATTTTCCTGTAAGTAAAACAGAGCAAGAAAGAGTTACTGTAAATGAACGAGTCAAATAACTCAAGCTAAAAGTCAAAATCTCCCATGAAAGACAAATCTAGCGGCAATTTTGGAACCCAAACATCCAGCAGAAAAGACACCGTTGCCACACAGAGGGAGCTCAAGAAGTCAAGATGGACATATTAAGTTACCATTGTGTGCAATAACAATAGCATCAAACTTCCCACAAGGTTTCCCATTCTCACTCAAGTGCCACATCCCATTGAATGGCTCCAGTTCACTGATCCAGCATGGTCTCACCACATTAACCATGTGAGTCTGCACTGAAAGTCATATTCTTATAATGTATGACAATGAAAGTGAAGCAGATAAGAGGCTTTCAACCAGAAAAAAGGTTCACTGACTATTTTTATATGGAATAGGTTATTTCCTTCTTAATCACCTCAGACAGTAATGAATCAGCAAGTGGCCGCATTCCATTTGTGCCTATATATCTTGAAGGAGATGGTGGAAATGGAACAAAATGACCACCATTATGAAGTTCTCCGATTGTACCCTGCCACTCTTGGACCAAACCCTTCCCCAACCAATCATCAAGCAGCTCACTAAACTGAGTATCATTCAGGGTAAAGAATTGGGCTGCGTGGTCAAATATCAAAGGCTGCGGATCAATAACACGGGTTCCCATTCTTCCTCCCAGACCATGAATACCCTACAAACAAATGAAGAAACAGATGGTTAATTTCCGCAACTTATTATTCATTTTCACTTTTTCTTGCTGCAGGGGAAGATTTTCTTTCCTCGTAGTTCTTGACTAACGGACTCGTTGCTTTTCAAACGGTACTCCTGAGGGTTCAAATGGAAGATGCAGACATCAATGCATCACATAAAGTCGACCTTTGACATATACTTGGCGACAGGACCATCGAAAATCTTGGCTAACTTATGTTTTAACTCTGTTGTCACTCCCAACACAACTTGGAGTTCCCCAACGAGTCAACTACTAACCAGAAAGTAGAAAACAAATAAAAAGAAACACTAACCGTATCGAATACAGTGGACCGCACACCACGCTTCTCCAAATACATGGCGCAAATGATTCCCGACATGCCACCCCCTATGATGCCAACAACTGGGTCATCTGAGATTGAAGCAGTGAAGTTCACTTGCTCTTGGTTGAATGTTTTCTTGAGAATTGACCTTCTCGATGTGCCATAAGAAGACTTTCTGCGGCTTTTTTTGCTAGCCTTTTGCTTATCCGGGGTGAATTTAGGCTTTGGTTTCGGGGAGTCCACTTCGGAGGTACAGGTCAGAATTCTGAAGCGCGCGAATGAGAAGGTAATGGGTGATTTAGGGGTCTTCAAGGGTTGAAAAGCAAGGCAACAGGACAATGAATAAGAAGATACCATTGATTTTTGGAGGGCAAGAGCGCCACCGGTAATGCGGCGGACACAACGGATAAAATACACTACGCAGAGACCGCCTAGAGTGAGAGCGTGCGATAGATGTTAGGGCTCTTAAAAAAAATGGAAAATTTACTGTACGATCCAAATAATAAAAATATTTAACAAAAGGTTTCAAAATTTAAAATATTTAACCATAAATCCAAAAAAAATTATTGTAGAATTAATTTATTTAGTGAAAAAAATTAATTTTTTTTATTAAAAAAATTTATTTAGTGAAAAGACAATTGTGCCCTTTCTTCTCATCGTTTCCCTTTCTTTGTCTTCCTCGTCCCCTTCCCATTCTAGACTTGACCCCTTTCTCTTTCCCTCTCACCAAACCCAACGCATCATCATCGAAGAAACCGGCGAATCCGATCCCTCACCTCCCGCCGTGGCTTACCTCATTATCCCGCGGCGATTGGAGTCGGGTCCTCCAATTGTTTTTCGCTACATACCATCCCCGTAACCATTACCTTCTCCACCTCGACCCCTTTGCTCCTCACGTCGATCGTGAGAGGCTCACCCTCGCTGTACAGTCTAATCCCATATTTCGAGCTGCCCAAAACGTCGACGTCATCGGCAAGCCGGATTTTGCGTATTCCAAAGGGTCATCTCCGGTTTCTTTCACGCTCCACGGCGCCTCAATACTGCTTCGCTTGTCGGTCAAATGGAATTGGTTTATCAGCCTGAGTGCTGATGCTTATCCACTTGTTACACCCGATGGTATGGTATGGCGATTTTTTGCTGGTTCACAGCTTTTCGCTTTTTCGTGTCTGTTTTTTCTGTTATTGGTTTTTATGATCTTGAATGCTGTGTGGATCTCAGATCTCCTCCACATTTTGTCATTTCTGCCCAAGGATGTGAATTTTGTGAACC
>JANTPZ010084310.1:0-14116 GCA_025593235.1 Vachellia pachyceras
GCTAGCTCTTCCTCCTTCCTTGTGGGAGCAAAAATGGCATCTTGGAAGCTTGGGAGAGGATAGAAAATTCCAGACTTGGGAGAGAGAGGAGGGAGAACGGAAATTTGAGAGGAGAAAGAGAGTATTTGACTTATTAAAGACTCCTCTTTTACAATGTGTGGATGAGAATGAAACTTGGGGACCAAGTTGGAGTTTGTGTGAGTGTTATGGTGCCACTTGTCCTCTTGGCATTTCTTGCTGAAAATGGTGCCCTTTTACTTGTCCTCCAAGTCTGGTTGGCTGACTGGGTCCTGGCCCGGTCAGTTACTTGATCCGGTGACATGCATTTCCGTAAAGTAACCTGTACGCGGGTAACTACCTTTATTTTTTTACTTTTCTGGAGGCTTTATCTCTCATGTGAAACCATTCCCTAAGCATCCTTGCCTAGGTGGCATCATGTCCTAGCCTATAGCATCTCCGGGTTTCCCTCGTAACTCATTAGGATTCCTTGATTTGCGTGCAACACCGTAAAACGGGCTTCCGGCGGCCAATTTGACTTAAGGGCATGGAAAAATTCTATATTTTTCCCTGATACTCCAGCCCTTTTCCGTTCCTCAAAATACTTCCTGGATTTTTCGTAATTAATTTTCTAAGAAAATACTTTTCAGTCTTTTCAGGCAGTGTTGTTCTTCGTACAACGAAACTGCCCCCACTGGATACCGAGTAATAATTTCATTAATTACTTTATGACCCAACTAAATTTTTCTCAGTTCGGGTCTCCGGCATTTGAGGACTCCTTCTACCTCAAATAATTATTTTTCGGTCGTCCTTAACTTCGCAATCCTTTATTTACCCCTTATTTACGAAAATGCCACTACCTTTTCTACTTTTGCCATAATTTCCAAAATGCCATCACTTTTTCTACTCTTTCTTAATTCCAACATTGCCCTTGGTTGACTTTGACTTTTTTGGCCAACTTTGACTTTGTGGTTAACTTTGACTTTTTTGTTGACTTTTGACCAAATTACCAAAATGCCCTTATTATTTGATGACATTTCATGTCCTATATCTTTTTAATCAAAATGACCATTTTACTCTTGTCATTTAGCCAAATGACCTTTTTACCCTTGGGTCATTCTTACTTAAATCCTTAAGACTAGGAATCTAGTCAGTTATGATCTTTCTTGTCTAGAGGCATTTTCCTTTCCATATTTCCATATCCATGGGCATTAACTTAACCCATTACTATCGGTTTAGTCTTCATTTCCAATTACCGGAATATGCGGATATTACATTTTTCTTTGGGGAAAATATTAAAAAAGAGGAAGATCTAAATATTAGACTTGCTCGATCATATACTTTTTTGTTTTCAGCTTTCATGATTTGAAAGTTTTCCCCTTACGAGGCCCAAAATTTCTCTATTTATACCTATGAAAATTGTTCAACTTCGTTCTGAAACAAATGAAGGTATTTGTAGATCAATGTTTCTGGGCATGAGACAAGCGAACTTAGAATGGACATTATAGTTAGAAAACCAATGGTGGTTGAATCTAGTAGAAAGAACCAGTCTCTTATAACATTTGTGAGTTAAGGTTCGAATCCCTATTAGAAAAGACACCATATTTAATATTAGTAGGCGATATTGTAGCAAATCCGCTTGAAACATCTTTAATTTCTTCCCATCTCTTGTACAATTTACTTTTGAATATTATAGCAAGCCATTAAGGTTGTATTTGTGTGGGAGATGGAAGAAATTATTTTTTTGTCGGCATTTAATTTTTTAAAGATAGTATGTAAGGGAAAATTGAAATGAAGTTCCTCATTTATTTGTTTTTTTAGTTGAAAGCACAAGATATAATTTTATACACGCAAAACTTTTAACTAGATCCAATCCTTTCATCATTCTACTTTTCATTCAAAGGTTAGAATTTGAAACAATGAATCTTCCATCCATATAACTATATGACTAGATCATATTTTAATATTGTTAGGTCCAATTTGGAGTTACTTTCTCAAAAACATTTTGGAACAATAAATCATAAAAGACTCAACACATTTTACAATTCTTATTTTAAAGAACAAAGAATAAAGAAATCATTTCAATAAAAAAGAATAAAGAAATCATGAATAATAAAAAATAATGGAAGAAATAAAAATAAATATATTTGAAAATTACAATCAACAATTGGGCATGTGTCGGTAGTAGCCTCTATTCATTATTTTTTATGAATAAATTGATACTTGATTTATTCTAAATACTGTTACTAAGTATCTGAATAATCAACTCGTCTAATCCGCAATGTTACCCCACAATAAAGAGCACATGGGTCTGATTGTCACTATTTTCAACAATGAAAATATAGCCAAACCCATGTCACGTGACCCTCTAAATGACAGCCCATGAGCCAAACACACCTGCATATCAAAATCAAAGAGAATATATGAAGTTCACTTTTTTAAAAATTGAAATATTGCTTATGATATGGAGTAAATGTAAAATATATACCATGTAGTCAACCAAACCTAATGAGATAAGACTTTTGTTGTTATTGATGTTTGATTGTGGGGAAACTTATGGTAACGATCCAGCAATTAATTTGGGCATGGTTTCAATGTACATTCAATGCTTTTTTTCCTAAATAAAATTAAGTATATCCGTTGAATAATTAAGATGTGAAATAATGGAATGAGGCAAAATAAAAGAAAACAAAAAAATATTCATTCTTTTTTTGGTAAAAATATTTATTGTTCTTGTCCATATATATATATGAGAAAAAATAGAATGCATAGACAGAGTTCTTGTGAGTGATCCGCAACGATGAAGTTCATGAAGTTGGAATCACATAATGGAGGCAACAGTTCGGGGTTCACGGATTAGGCCTTCTTCATGACATGTCGGACTATCAATATGGTGTGAGGACATGTGATTTGATAAAGACCTCGTCGGAGAGCAGCACCACTATTGCAGTGTGTCAAAGAAAGATGACAATCCGTCGATATATATGGTGTTTATCGTAAAAGCCTTAATGATATTTAATATTTTCCTATCAAATTAAAGATATACCAAAAAGTATATTTTTTGTTCTTCTTATTGTTTATATATTTCTTGCATGGGTTTTGGCACACTGTAAAATTTACTTGAGTCACTATACTAATATGCAAGGAGTTGTTATTGATATATCAATTTCGAAATGTTGGTGCAGTTTTAGCTGCACATAGAATGGTTGAGATATAAAAAAAATGGAATGTGGCTAAATAGAAGGAAATAAGAAAAGAGATTTGTTGTTCTTTTTTTTATACAAGATTTGTTGTTCTTATCCATAAAGGTAGACAACAAAAAATGTAAATATTTCAAAATTAAGGACTTAAATTTAAATATTTGAAATTCTGGTAAAAAAATTTAATATGTTTATGTCATACCATAACTATTCATTATTTCTTATACATAGACATCCATTAGCAATCAATATAAAGAAAGTAAAAAATTAAATGCATGGGATGAAATTAAATTAGCTACCTTCTTAAATAAAAATATTCTAATTAGAAACACCAACTTCCAATATTATACTCTCTCTCTCTCTCTCTCTCTCTCTCATTCATGTCCCGCACTATTTGAATGCATGACCCTAGAACTACTCTACTTCTCTTGCATTCATGATTGCCTCTTGTAAGATTGTCAAATTCACGAGTTCAAACAAATTTGTCATAGGGATATAAACTTGGATCATGAGCTTGAACCATAAACTTGTAAGAGTTTACTTTTATCAATAACTAACTATTAAAAGTATATAATTAAAAATTAAAATCAGAAAAAAGTTATTTAAATATATTTTAAATCGAAATTATTGAAATTAAATACATCAATAGGATAATTTAACATACATAACCAAAAAATTTTAGTGAAATTCATATATAAAGTCACTAGTTATAACCTAATCTAAAAAAATTGGTAATAGTTTAAGAGTGAATATTCATGATTTTATAATGTAGAAACGTAAAAACAGTAAAGTCAGTGAGTGAACTTGTGAGTTTAATCGGGTTTGATACTAGTATAAATTTAAAAGTGAATAGATAAAATTTTATAAGATGGAAGCATAAAAAGGTAAAATCGAAAAGTCAACCCCCAAGTTTTACAACAATTGCGGAGAATAACCGTGATTAGCAATACAAATATATAGTCAAGAGTGTCAAATCAAATCCGTTTGCAGTTTCTTCGATTTCTTCCCACCTCTTGCCCCTTTACTTTTGGATATTGCAGAAGGCAACATGGTTGTATTGATGTGGGAGATGGACGAAATTATTTTATGGAGGCATTTATACACAGAGTACCAGTATTACTTGAGATTGATCTAATAGCGGCTACCAGTTATGTTTCCAGTTTTTCCCCACATGGGATTATTGGGATTCGTATCTTCTTTCTGCAAATGTAAATTTCAAGTTTATTTTCTCAAATAGTTTGTTTGAAGTATATCAGCTACTGGTTTACATTGACATTAAACAGTGGAAAGTAAATTTATAATTCATGTGAAATGCATTGGTTAGAAAAACATTCTTTCACTTTGTCTTCTCCTTGCCAGTTTTATGTATCTATTAATTTGTGCCTTTGCTAACTTAATGATTTACACATGCTAGACAATTACAATACCATCTGCTTCTTATGACTTGAAAAACATGCGCATGGCAACATATGTGGTTTAACTTCTTGTCCAAGGCTTTTCCAAAGACAGATGTTCCTTCAACCTTGAAGAAGCTTTTTGATGAGGTAGGCTGTATTTGGTCCTATCATCAATAGTGTTTTCTTCTCAAATAACTCCTAGGTGATTCAAAATTCCTCCCTTCGAGAATGTTGTATTGTCAAAATAGAGATATACTTATCACATTAGGATTGCAGTTTGATAATTGGGTTTTATGAATTGTAACTAGAGATTGAGCAATTAATAGAATCAATTAAACACTTATTTTTTATTTGAGAAAGCTTTTACAAATACCTTTAGAATCTTAGACTAACACATTCATTAAGAGCAATTATGAAAGGAAGTTATTTTAAGGTTATGAATTACAAGGGGGAGAAATAATCCTATACTCCAAAAATCTTCCTTGAGATCAAAGAATCAGTTGTCGTATTCTATAATTTTAGGAATTAGTTTTCAAAATTACCTTTTCATATTAAATCTTTGTGTGATTCAACTTAATTGAATGCATCTAGCCTATTGATTGGTTGAGATTTTTAAACTTATCCCCATGGGAAGGATGCTTTAATTTCTTCTCACTTTATTACTTGATGCGACCCGTGCACTTATGGAACGAACAATCACTCTTAAACTTGTGCTAGCAGCAAATAGAGTTCACTAACTGATTTTACGATTTTTAAGTTTCTACATTACAAAATTATAATAATTCGATCTTAAACTCGTACTAATTTTTTATATTAGAATATGACAAATGACTTTATATATGAATTTCACCAACATTTCTTGGTTGAGCTTGCTAAATTATAAATATTGACGTATTAAATTTTAATTATTTTGATTTAAAGTATATTTAAATCAATTTTTATAATTTTAATTTCTTATTATATACATTGAATAGCTATTTATTGATAAGTAAACTCTTACAAGTTTAGGGTTCCATCCATGTTTACGTATCTATGATGAGTTTGCTTAAACGAATTTGACAACCTTTCTAGAGGAATCATGAATGTGTGAGAAATAGAGAAATTCTAGGGTTATGCATTGAAATACGGTTCAAGACATGAATGGGGGAGAAAGTATAATTTTGGAGGTTGGTGTTTCTTATTAGGATATTTTTTATTTAAGAAGGTAGCTAATTTAATTTTATCCCTTCTATTTAATTATTTTACCTTCTTTATGTTGATTGCAAAAGGATGTCAATGTATAAGAAATAATTAGTCATGGTATGACATAATCAATTTAAATCCTTTACAAAACTTCAAATATTCAAATTTAGATCTTTAGTTTTAAATATGTACATTCTTTTTTGTTCTCTTCATATATGGATAAGTACAACAAATCTCCTTTCTTATTTCCTTCTATTTAGCCTCATTCCATTTTTCTACATCTCAACCATTCAATGTACATCTACAACTGCACCAACCCTTCTAAATTGTTGAATCGATAAGAGCTCCTTACATAATAGTATAGCGACTCACCTAAATTTCACTGTATGTACAAATGCATGTAAGAAATATATTAAATGTATCGTACTTTTTGGTATATAGTTGATTTGATTGGGAAACATCAAATATCATTGAGGCTTTTACGATAAGCACCATCTCGACAACGATGAATCTCCATTTGTCATGTTTCTCTGAAACACTGCAATAGTGGGGCTAGATCTTCGATCAGGCCTTTATCAAAGCGAATGTCCTCACACCAAAGCGATAGTCCGAGATGCCGTGGAGAAATCCTAATCCGAGAACCCAGAATAGTAGCCTCTTTTATGTGGTTCCAGCTTAATGATTGATTCATCATTGTGAATCATTCGCTTGAACTCGTTTACTGCCAAAAGTAAATCCAATTCGAATTTCATTTAGTTTTCCTATCCATTCCAACATTTCTTCCTGTTTCTAGTAAATTGCTAATCAAAGCTCTTAAGTAGAAAAATAGAATACTTGATAAATTCCTCTCAATGTTTTAAGGTATATCAATAGTTTTGATTAATATTTATAAAGAGAAACTACTAAATTGTATGATTTGATTTTATGGCCAATGTAATAATCATACTCAATTAACAAATAAACTAACTGAAAGCACAAGGGCCACCAATGTTGGACAAATGATGAAATAGTTATATTGGTGTATATGAAAATTGTTTTGGAAGGCCAACATTTAGCTGTATCCATTAATTGTTTCCTAATTCACTTAAAGGACAATGCCTAAGAAAGCATATTACTAGAAAAATACTCAGTAATATACCTTTGGTATATCGTTGATCTGATAGGCGAAATCAACATGCCACAGGACTCAAGGAAAAATTTATCCTCTTGATCCTCATCATTGTCACAAGTTTTGTATGACTTCGTCATGGTTAACTGTACAAAAGAAAGCAAATAAAAAAACAATAAATTGATTTTTGTTAAACCAAAACAAATAGAATATAAGAGATAACACAAACCCAACGTAAATATGTACAGCCAAATTGGCAAAAAATCAACTTAAAAAATATGTACAGCCAAATTGGCAAAAAATCAACTTAAACCATAAAAAAAATTGAAGGTCGAAACCGAATAAAAAGCTCATGGGAAAGGCTAAATGAGATCCCAACAACGTGAATAGGGTTGCTTATAGATCTTAACCATCACCACATAAAGATTTAACCAAAGTTTTCTGAATCAAATACGCATCACCAGTTCACCAACCACAAAACATTTCATACCAAATCTAAATAAAATTGAAATAGTTGATGAGTTTTATTTAAACAAAGCTCCATCATAACTCAGGATCTAAATGATTCACCAAATGCTCTTCAGTCTAGAAAATGATCGATCCTCCACCGACATCATCATCCACACACATAACAACAAGAAATGAACATACACCCCCTCAAAATTTCTGACTAGAAAACATCAAGACGAGAGTTGTCAAGATTCACATACCACGAATACTTGCTCTCTGAAAAGGAGAGAAAGGAAAGGGAACTTGGCCTTTGTAACACTGAAAACCCTTGTGCGGCGCGCGTAACATGAAAGAGAGGGATGGAGTAAGTTTAGGGTTAGGCCTCAAAGCAACAAATGTGGTGTGAGAGGAGGGGAGAGTGTAGATATAGGATTCTGCCTAAAAGCGGCGTGCGTTTTTTTTTTTGGGGGGGGGGGGGTGAGAGAGAGTAGGGTAAAGCCTTTTAAGGACTTCTATTTAAGTACGAGTAGCTTATTTAAATTTTCAATTATACAAGAATGCATCTAATTTTTTACACATTCTCGTTGAGAATGAGTTAATTCATGTCCTTGTGCAAGGAATTATGAGTAGTTATGGTATGGCATATAGTCAACAAAACTTTTAAATGTTTGACCAGAATTTCCGATTTAATAATTTCAATGGTTTCAAATACTTGCATTCTTTTTTATTCTCATATATATATATGGATAAGAACAATAAATTTCTTTTCATATTTTCTTTCATTTTGCCTCATTCCAACATTTTACATCTTAACTATTCAATGCACAGAATTTTATTTACAAAAAAAATAGCAGAGAATATACATTGGCGGTTCAGAGAGCTTGACTTGAGAGAGCTTTTACAAGTACTCTTAGAATCCTAGACTAGCATATTTATTTATTAAGGTCATCTATGAGAGGAGGCTTATATGAATGCTATGAAATATAAGGGGATGAATAATCCTAGGTCCCATCTTATACTTGACATCCATGAATAACTTGTTTATATTTTTATGTTTAAAAATAGTTTTCATCCACTCTTGATATTTGTATCACTCATTAGGCAAAAGTGTGATAATCATTGCTTGACCGGGTTTTAGAGCCAAATTCTTGTAGGAACTATACTCTACTTAATACTTATCACTTTATTACTTGGTGCTCCCCGTGCACTTGCAGTGCAAGCATTTACCATTCGAGTTTATGATCCAAGTTTATGCACCTATGATGATTTTTTTTTACTAAAATTCACGATTTTGACAACCTTACTGTAGGCAAATATAAAAGGAAGAGAAATAGAGTAATTTAAGGGTAATGCATTGAAATAGCGAGCGGGACATGAATGATAGAGAGTATAATTTAGAGGTTGGTATTTCTAATTACTATACTTTTTATTTATGAAGGCAGATAATTTAATTTTATCCCATGTATGTAATTTTTTACCTTCTTTAGGTTGATTGCGAATGGATGTTAATGTCTAAGAAATAATGAGTAGTTATGGTATGACAAAACAATTTTTAATTTTTTACCAGCATTTCAGATATTTAAATTTTATCTTTATTTTTAAATCTTTACATTCGTTTTTGTTCTCTACATATGGTTAAGAACAACAAATATCTTTTCTTATTTCCTTCTATTTAGCCTCATTCCATTTTTTTCACATCTCAACCATTCAATGTGCATCTAACACTGCACCAACATTTGTTAGTTATTATATCAGTAAGAATAGCTTGCATATTATTAGTATAGCGACTCACCTAAATTTTTTTGTGTCAAAACGCATGTAAGAAATACATGAAATAAAATTTAAACAAAAAATACACTCGTCAGCAAACATTCTTTTTGGTATATCGTTAATTTGATAGAGAATTATCAAATACAGTTGAGGCTTTTACGATAAGCACCATCTCGACGACAGTGAATCTCCATTTGTCATCTTTCACTGAAGCCCTGCAATAGTGGAGCTAGATCTTCGATGAGGCCTTTATCAAACTGCATATCCTCACACCAAATTGATAGTTTGAGATGCCATTGAGAAGACCTAATCTGAGAACCCCCAATTGTAGCCTCTGTTATGTGGTTCCAGCTTCATGATTGATTCAATGATTGTGAATCAATCGCTAGAACTCTTTTACTGTAAAAAGTAAATCCAACTCAAATTTCATATAATTTTCCAATTCTTTCCAAAAATTATTCCTGTTTCTTGTAAATTTCATTTAATTACAATGAAAACTCTCGTACCTGAGAAATTCCTGTCAATATCTACTAACTAAGCATTCCATTCAAAATATTTAAGGCTAATCAATAGTTTTGATCCTTATTTATAAAGAGACTCTACTAAATTCTTTGATTAAATTTCATTGTCAATGAAGTAATCATATTCAATTAAAAATAAACTGACTGAAAGCGAAAGGGCCACCAATGTTGGACAAACGAAGAAGTAGTTACAGTGGTGTGTATGAAAATAGTTTTAGAAGACCAACATTTAGCAGTATATATTAATTGTTTCGTACTTCACTTAAAAGACAAAGCCTAAGAAAGCATATTACCAGAAAAAATAATCATTAATATACCTTTGGTATATCGTTGATCTGATCGGCAAAATCAACTTACTGTAGAACTCAACGAGACATTTATCCTCTTGATCTTCATCAATGTCATAAGTTTTGTCAGATTTCATGGTTAACTGCACAAAAGGAAGCAAATAACAACACAAATTGATTTTTGTTAAATCAAAACAAATAGAATATAAGAGAAAATCTAAACAAAACATACAGATTTAGAACTGAATTAGCTAAAATTCAACTAAACACTTAAAAAATTGAACGCCAGAACTGAAATACGACCCTTAAAAAACTCAAGGGAAAGGAGAAATGACATCACAACAACATGAATAGGGATGCCTATAGATATTAACGATCACCACATGAAGATTTAACCACTTCTCCTTCGAATCATAATTGCATCGCTAGTTCACCAACCCGCAAAGCATTTCATACCCCATCTAAACAAAATTAAAATAGTTGATGAGTTTCATTTAAACACACCTCTCTCGTAACTCAGGATCTAAATGATTCACCAAACGTTCTTCATTCTAGAAAAGATCGATCCTCCACTGACATCATCATCCACACACTTAACTGGAAAAAAGAACATACACCCCCTCAAAATTTCTGAGTAGAAAACATCGAGAAGAGGGTTGTCAAGCCACAAATAGTTGCTCTCTGAAAAGGAGAGAAAGAAAAGGGACTTGGCTTTTGTAACACTGAAAACCCTTGTGCGGCGAGCGTAGCGTGAGGGAGAGGGATAGAGTAACTTTAGGGTTAGGCCTCAAAGCAACGAATGTGGTGAGAGAGGAGGGGAGAGTGTAAATATAGGATTCTGCCTAAAAGCGGCGTGCGTGGTATGTGTGAGAGAGTAATTTTTTGGTAAGGGCTTTTAAGGATATTTTTTTATTATATATGAGCAGCTAATTTTTTATCATAGAATTAATTCGTCATAATAAGGGATTGACATTGTGTTGTATTTCTAGTTTTACCATAAGATTTACCGCAAATAATGATCGAGTACAAAATTTTCCTATTCACTTATGCTTTTTTAAAATGCTCTAGCACGCAATGCAAGCACACAAAATGCTCAAGCACGTTGACTTAGCACTCAAGCACTGTGGGTTTCAAAACACATTACTTTTCAATACTTGCACAGAATGCTCGAGCAATCTTAAGAAGCATTGTCAGTACTCAAGCACTATGATTTAACACTCAAGTATTCAAATATTTTTCAAATACTTTCATCTGATACTCGAGCATTGAGTCATAGCATTGAACTTTTCTTTGAAATATTTATTGCAATACTCGAGCATTGAAGTGTAATGCTCGAGCACTTTTTCTCGGACAGCTTTACATCTGACAGCTTCACCTACGCTCTACCGAAACTTTCCTTATTTGTGTAATGACTTTTTGAATATTAACTGCTCTCATAAATGCTCATGTTTTGACTTAGCAACAGGGAATAGATCTTCTAAATACTTCTCCAGCATGGGCTCTCAACGAATAAACTCACAGACAACGTCTCTCTTCATGTCAGAGCCATATAATGCATAACATTATACAACCTCAGAAGTGTAACGGAAGCAAAACACTTTCTAACAGATTAATTTTCTCCAAACACTTGCTTCTTGTCAGGACACCAATGACTATTCTTTCTCTTACAACAAACAAATCTGTCAGAGCAAACCAAGTTTGAAAACAGAGCACAAGAGCCAAAGATGAATAGAAAATACAACTTTCCAACGGATATATTTTGTCAACATCTATAAATATGAGGATGCAACGATCAGAAAAAGGGATGAAGTATACAGAGTCACCGAACACAAAATAGAGAGTGTGGATTTGAGGAAATCTCACAACAACTTTAGGACTCTAATATTAAACTTCTCCATGAGCTTCAGTGTCAATATTAAACTATAGAGTGAAGCATTTCCCAAATGTAATCATCCCAAACTTTGAGAGTCGTTTAGGATAGACCTGAGTGAAATAGAGTGTAACCTTACATGTGGTAAGGGGGAGTGATTATAAATATTTCTCAAGTACCTATGTTATAAACTTGAGTGGGTTCATAAATGCCTGGAAACATTTATGGGGTTCTCAAGTACCCACTGTTACGAACTTGAAATAGCTTCGCAAGTGTTTGCAGAAAACTTGTGGTTGTAATGGTTTTCCAAGTACCCAGTTTAAACTTGAATGTTATAGTGGATTGAAAATCTCAGAGGAGTCTGAGGACTAGACGTAGGTCAGAGAGGGCTGAACTAAGATAAATTGTTGTGTGATCATCTTACCTTTATCCTCTCAAATTTCTAATTGTTTCATTCTTACTCAATCTGAATTCATACTCTGTTTTGATCAATTAGATTTGAATGTTTTGATTAACTAAGTTTTAATCGGAAACATTTTTGTGACACCCACTTCACCCCCTCTTGGGTGATAGCCATCCTAACATTTGGTATCAGAGCAGGTCTCTTGTTTAAAGGACTTAACCGTCTCAAGAATGATCCATGGCTAAAATTGGGTTGTATATGTTTTCGGATGATTTTGAATATACTATTCTACAGTTTTGAAAAGATATTGATTTTTCTATATTGATTTTTCTATTTGTGAAAGCTAGAATGATAAATTTTATAAAAGGATTTAATTATCATATATGGAATGATTTCAAAAATGTTTTTCATCCCAAACAGGGAAAGGATTGAACGGAAGAAGAAAATAAATTAAGGTCTTTGAACACTTGAGCAATGAAACTCCAATTTCGTGATTTTTATCAAAGTTAAAATCTTATTCAAGACATTTGAGATATTCTTGATTGTATTTATATTTCTAACAAATGTCTTGATGATGAAAGTGTTCGCAGTTCATCTGAATCTATAAGTTATATATATCCATTATTGATGAACAATTGGGAAGCTGTGGGTGAACAAGGAGCAATCGCAAAATACTTCCATGAGTTGGTCAACATAAAAGAACAAGAAGAGAGCAGATTCCAAAGAAGAGGTCCTTGCTATTAAAGATGATGAATCACTCTCAAAAGCTCAAGATGCATTTATAGTAAAAAGTTCTAATTCTTTTCGTTCTTGTTTTGAAAATGTTTTCCCCTTCAGAAGGTTGCATAAAACTGTTGTTTAAAAAAATGTTTTGTCTCCATTATTAAAAGAAGACATATCATTAATCAGAACTTACACAAGTTGATTTCATCACTATACCAACATAATTTTTAAAAAAATTGCTTTATTTAAACATCAGAGCATTGATATTTCTATATAATGTTGTGACCAAAAATGATTTTAAAAAAACAGACTTTGCTCCAGTGATGAAGATATATGGGATACTCCTGATTCTCTCTATACCTCTAACAATTGTGTTTGAGTGGAAATTGTTCATCAGAGCCTATAAGGAGGTAAAATTTACTGTTAGTAAAATCGCATTTGATAATTATATTCTTGGTTAATTTGTTGTTTACATTAAATTACTTAGAAATTAAATATTGGCTCCACGTAAAGATCGACCTAGGATAGTGATACTATATTGCATTTAGCTTAGTTTTTATTTGATTTCCTCTGCAACATGACTTATCAAATTGGCAACGATGCCAATTTAACAATACCTTGTTGTGCGGCTTTCAAATAAAAACTATGTTGATCTCTACATGGAATCTATATTTAATTCATAATTAATTTAATGTAAATAACAAATTAACCAAGAAAAATCAAATGCGATTGTACTAACTAATTAAACTAAATGAATACACTTAAATTCGATAGAAAGGAAGTCCTAAGTGATTAAATCCACTAGCCTTCCTTATTCAGTTTTAATACTAAGTTCTCCTTTTAACTAAGCATAATGACTAGTAAGAATCCTTACTAATCAATATTCCTAACAATTTAATTTAATATAAACCTAGACTCAATTAAAAATATTTTAGTACTTAGCTCATGTTAGATTTATAAAAGATCATTTTTACCTCCAATTAATTCCAAGAAACCTAGCAAATCAATTGATTTCAGAGTCACTATTCCAATATGCAAGGAGCTCATATTGATATAACAATATGAAAGTATATGTTTGGTTCTTTAAATTTATGTCGTGTTTCAATTTAGTCTCTTAAGTTTAAAAAGTACACTTTTAATCCTTTATTGTTAATGAAAAATGGTGATATAGCAAATTTAAATGATGATTATATAATTAAATGCTGATA
>JANTPZ010084313.1:0-36650 GCA_025593235.1 Vachellia pachyceras
ATAATTATTACTTTGATGATAGTGCTCATAGGCTTCTTCTTAGTACCTGCAGCAGGCATATTGGTTGATCCATGAGGACCATTGGGGTAGCGCAACCTAGAATTCCCAGGATAGAAAGAAGAATTAGGGAACTTCCTAAGGTTTTCTGGGACAGTACCAGACAGATCATTGTATGAAGCATTAAAGTTTTTCAGTCCCTTTGGCAGGTCAGTTGGTAAAGGACCTGTAAAATGATTCTCTGATATATCTAAGGAATCTAATGAACTCATGTCAATGGTAGTTGGAAGAGAACCAGAAAAATTATTTCCAGCAATATTGAGCACTTTCAGGCCAATTAGTGATCCAAAATTCTCAGGAAAGTAACCATTAAATTGGTTGTGAGAAAGATCAAGAACCTGCAGATCGGATTCACCAGGGGAAGATGATAAATTGATGCCACCTGAAATGAAATTATTTTCAAGATGAAGCTCTTGCAAAGTTGGCATATCAAGCAGCTTATCAGGAAGCTGTCCATCTAACTGATTGGAACTAAAATCAAGCACTCTTAGCTTCGGATACCGCATTAAGACACTAGGGAGGAAGCTGCTAAGAGAATTATGGGAGAAATTCAGATAATTCAATCTTAAAAATTGAGGAGTTTCATCGGGAATGGACCCTGTCAGATGATTCCCACTGAGATCAAGAAATTCTATATTTCCCCATTTCACCATCCTGGACAAGTTTCCTTCTAGTTTGTTATTTGAAAAATCAAGAACCGCACAGCTCCCAGTTAGAAGTGGCAGCTCGCCAGTGAAACCATTTGATGAGAGATTCAGATAGCGCAATGTTGTTGATGTGATTAATCCTATCGGCCCTGTGGCAAAATTTCAATGAGATGAGTGGCGATCCTAGAAATGGACTGTCAAAAGATGGCAGAGGCCACCGGTTTTGAAAATAAAAATCATAGATAAATTATTTAAAATGTTGTCTATCTACCTGAGAGATTGTTGGCGCTCAAATCAAGTTCAGTTATAACCAAAGGGTCTCCCTTGAGCAGGTCATTTGGAAGAAATCCTGAAAATCTGTTGTTGCTAAGCCTGAGGACCCGGAGATCATAGACAAATTCAAATTCAGGCAATTCTCCAGACAATTGATTGTAGCTAAGATCCAACACCTTCAGGTCTTCAAAAAGTGGCAGCTCGCCTTCACCATCCAACAATCCAATCAGCTGGTTGTGGCTTAAATTCAAATACTTGATACTTTCAGAGATTCGGGGTAGAAACCTCTGCTGATGGGAGTTAGAACTCACTAACATATTATCACTAAAATCAATATAACTGGCACTTGTAAAAAGCATAAATTTAATATCTAGTTGACCATCAAGCATATTTCCATGCAAGTCAATCTTTTCAAGAGCAGACATAAGATCAAAACCCTTGGGAATCTTTCCGGTGAAGCTGTTATGAGACAAATTGAGAGATACCAAGACATTCAGCTTAGTCAAAGAAGCTGGAAGTGCTCCAGAAAAGGAGTTACGGCTCAAGTCCAAAGATTGGACCGACAACATCCCAGCAATTGAGACAGGAATGGGGCCAGAGAAATTATTCGCTGCCAATGACAAATTCTGTAAGCTAGCTAGCTTACCAATTCCCAGTGGTATGGAAGAAGAGAAAAGGTTATTGGAGACATCTAGAAACTGAAGATTTTTGAAGTCTCCTATGTTGTCAGGGAGTCTTCCTGATATGGAATTGTTGGACAAGGAGAGCCTGACAAGCTTTGTGAGGTTTGAAAAAACACTCAAGTCCGCCTCAGCAGAGAGACCCAGATTATTCAGGACAACACCAGCAACATTACCACCGTTACACAGAACCCCATTCCATGAAGATGGGCATCCATTAAAATCAATGGATTCTTCATTCCAGGAATTGAGGACATAACCAGTCGGGTCATGCTTGATGCCTTTCTTAAATTCCAAGAGTGCTAAGATGTCCTGAGAAGGAAGCTGTCCCATGACAGAGAAGAAAGATAAGGATAAAACCAAGAGCCTGACGAGCTTCATTTTCTCCAATAATGACGTAATACCGACTTAGATACAGTTCAAGGTGGTTGTTTAAACAGATTTCTTTCTTCAAGACCCACTATCTCCGTGAACAAGTTATATGCAAGGGTACCTTCTTCCACTGTAATGAAAGAAATCTCAACGTTGTAAAAGAAGATTAATGAGCCGTCGAACTCAAATCCGCACACTACGTCAAACACTTCTTTACAGTCAAAACATAAGAGACAAAGATCTTCTCTTCACAAGTATGACCTGCTAACCCGAGATTGAAAAGAAGACAAGGTTTTAGTAATGAAACGAAAAAACCCAGACACAGTGCAAGCAATGAAATCCAAATGCTTCTCCATGTCAGCAACACTACGTTATATCCAGAGGTACATAGAGTAAAGCTACTGCAAAAACAATCACTCGACGCTGAAAGTACGAATAAACATTAATGACCTAGAATGAACAATCAAAACGAGTGGCACTTTAAATGACTAACAAAAACAAAACGCAAAATTTCGTACCAAAATCACATCCTTAGCATAATGTGGAATCAGGTTAAACTTGAAATGATCACTCAAGTATCAAACTGTGGAAGCAAAAGGGAGAACTCGGCAAAGCTTGTGAAGTTCCTGAACTAAGTAGAGATCAGCATTGTAGCTACAGCGAACTCGTGAAGGAAGAAAGGAGAAAAATTAACTTACAACAAGACGCATTTAAGTACAGTGCAGTGAAGGGAAGGGACCAGTCACCCGGACAAAAAAACAGAGAAAAAAAAAATGAGGGAGGGTAGTAGAGTGAAGGAACCCAGAAAGTTTTTGTCTTTAGCTTTTGATAAAAATGCTGACATATTTTTAACCCAGAAAACAAGTGATAAAAAAAGTTGATAGACTAAAAAAACTTGAAAATAAGTGATAAAAAAAATTGATAGACTAAAAAAAACCTGAAAATTGAAGTTTATGCGTAACTGAAAAACCGTTTGAAAAAATATTTCACATAATCCAAACTAAATAGTACAAAAGCGAGTTACCAAACACCCTTACTAATGGCATTAATGGTGGCGACAGCACAGGCATGAAACCTTTAAAAGAGATGCCTTTGTTCCCTTTCTACTTATGTACTTTAAAAGGCCTATGACATGTGCGGACCCTTAACGCTAATTAAGATTAGATTTTGAAAAGTTTGTTAAAAATGTCTCCTTTTTCTTTTTCTTAAAAAATTTATTAACAAAAGTTGCCATTCATTTCATCCTTTTGAGGGGTTTTGTCAGCAAGCGACAATTGGAGAAGCGGGAAAATGTTAGGGTTCTTTCATTTTTGCTGCGATTTAAGGAGAAAAGCAGGGATTTACCCGCCAGGAAGGGCGCTTGGCCTAGTGGACGTGAAAAGGGTTTATGAAATGAAGTTAATAGTTTTTGGGTTTTCTAAGTCGCAAACCGTCAAAGCATATGCGTGGGAAGTCGTGCCAGCAGCAGATGGGACCGGGGACCCACCACTACCCCGTGGACTGGGGTTTTCAGTTTGGACTTTGAACACAATCTGGAACTTCCTGATGTTGGATACGATACATTTTTCTATTATTCCTAATTTTCCACTAATTTATTTTTATAAATCATAATAATGCAATTTCTTCTAACAAATGGTTTGGGCAAGTGAAAAAAACACACCACTAGAAATGTAGGTAAGAGAAGTTAAGTAGTCTTTGATCTGATAAAAAAATCCAAAAATGGAATCTTTTAACAGAATAAATATTACTATAGTAACTTATTTTAAGTGTATTTTTTTGAAACATGACATTAATATTTTTTCACTCATCCAAAAGGGGTAGATAATTTAGTTAGAGGCTTAAAAAAGGTGGGGCTTTGCCATTAACATGATTATAGATGTTTTGATACTAATGAGAAATGAATACATTGATTGGACAGGAGGTGAATTATTAAAACCCACAGGGAGGGGGGTAGGTGCAGGCTTAAAGGAGAGATGGTGGAGAGGGGATCATCTCTGGACCCCACTGTGCTGCAATCAAATGACACCATCATATATCCATGCAAGTGGTCCTCCTCCTCCCTAATTCTTCTATCAGCACCCAACAAGTCACAAGTATGATTATGAGATATGACTTCAACCAAATTTACACCCTTTCATCCCACACATCTAAACCAAAAAAGAAATGAAGTTACTGTGATTCTAGAGATGTGGCTCATCAGTAAAAACTTTTAATGGTAAACAAAGACTATAAAAATATTGTCATTTACTACAATTTGTTATGGAGTAATTCTTGATTATCATTCAACTTTTATGTAAGTAAAACTCTTTCTTCATTCCCAGTAATAATTCTCAAAAAAGGGCTTAGTTAGTTGTATCTGTCAGCCTTGACTTTATTTTTAAATAATTTAAGACATGCATGTAGGGATGCATAATAAACCCACTAATCTGTGTACGCGTTCGAACCCAATCTCAACCGAAGATGAACCTTGTTTAAAAAAATGACATTAACAAAACCTAGATCGGACTAGGTCTAAGCTAATCATTGGGTTGGACTAGACTTGGGGCATGATAATTAAACCATATGATCCAATCCAACCGGGTGTAATATATTAACTTCATTTTTTTACTATATATATTAAATGATTAATATAATTTTATTCATTTTTTATTCTTTTAAATTTTTATTTTATTTTTCAATCACTTTTGCCTTTTTTTCTTTTTTTGGAAAAATGGAAACAACTAGATCACAAGGCGATCCAATAACTCGATGGGTTGAGTCCAACCAGGTCCTAGTACCGGACTGAACAAGACTTGACCAATCATCGGACCAAAAAAGTCTAACCGAACCTTTTTATATACTAGACTTCAGTCTAATGCTTAACTCGATCCGATACAGTCTTTGTACAACCCTACATACTTTTATAAATTGCATCCATATGCATGTACACAATCACATAATTTGTATTAGAGTCATAACATTCAGCGTATCTAATGTGTTTAATAACTCTCCGATTTTTATTATATTTAAATTGCATCCATATGCATGTACACAACCACATAATTTGTATTAGAGTCATAACATTCAACGTATCTAATGTGTTTAATAACTCTCCGATTTTTATTATATTTAATATATATATATATTATATATTTAGGGAGTTATCAATATAATTTTAAAAAAATTCTGAATTTAAAATAATAAATCTATTAAATGATGCATTATTTTATGGATTTATTAAATCATAGTTGATAATAATAATTTAATGTTTTTAGGAATTTTTATTTTATTTCTTTTTATTTTATTATTATTTTTTAGAAATGATTTCCATCGATCATCCAATGGAAACGTAACTAACTCCATGGAATTACTATTTTAACCTCCTCCTTTTACATAAAAATTAATATTCATTTTCAAGACACACAAAACGTATTTTTTAACTCCATATCTATATCAATTTCCATTTCCATTAAAAACAATTATGTGTACCAAACTAGCCCTTAGGAAAATGCAGAAAATAATAATTTAAAATTTAAATTATATTTGAACAATTTATACATTGAGCCGCCCGGCTATAAGAAAAATTGCAGCGTATATCAACACTGCAACATCACATGAACCCCACAAGGTTATGGAGACTTGCTTCGGTTCTAGTATGGGGAATGAAGAGATACCAAAACCACACACAAACTGTTTTTACTAATAAAAGCTGTTATTCTTGTTGGTTAAAAAATATTTCACCAACAAAAACGCCTAGAGCATAAGCAGAAAGCGTGGTGCCAGTGGATCAGATAACAGCTTTGGACATGGCTAACAAACCATGCAATACCAATATTTCGTATAAAGATTTAACCTCAATCAGTGTTCAACATGTCCCACGAATTACAACTCAAGCTCTCAAACTGCCAAGAATAGGCTTTGTCTACTAATAAAGCGCATATTCCAAGCAAAAACAGCCAGCTGCTGCCACAAAATGGATTGCTTGTTTCACTTCTTGCCCCCACCAGAGACATTGAACTTGAAGAATATGATGTCCGCATCTTGGACAACATAGGTTTTTCCCTCCTGTTTATACTTTCCAGCAGCCTAATAAAAAAATACAAAGGCCACGCAGAAGAAAAGCTTGAGCTCAAATGTAGTTTGCATCACAGTAACTTAAATTTGTACAACAGAAACTTATTAACTCCATGGGATAGAAGAAAGAACCAATATTAAAGTCTTTCTGATGACTAATAGCACAGCGAAAGATAGAAAACCAGATGGCGCGGTTCTTAAATTAAGCACTTACCTTTACAGCCGCCTCACTGCCAAGTTCCTTTAGATCTTCAAACTTCATAACCTGAAAATACACAAAACCCACAAGGTTATTAAAAGGGTAAAAACAGAAATGCAAAAGGAAAAACACCGAGCGCACAGTTCTCAGCCAAAGAAAACTGGAGGTTATCATGGCAATAGCAGATGGTTCGTTGCGCCCCTTCCATGCGTCTACAGAAAATTCTTTTTTTTTGTTTTTGGTTTTTTTGGGGGGGGGGGGGGGTTTCTTGTCATGTTTAAAATCCTAAACCAGTGCTTGGAGCCTTACCCGAACCATGGAGGGGATTGGGAAGGGAGAATTATCAGAAATTTTAAAAAGTTCAAAATTAATGAACTGAAAAAAAACCTCAGCACAAATAAATCCCCTTTCAAAATCAGAATGGATAGCGCCTGCAGCTTGAGGAGCCTTTGTTTGCCGTCTAATTTGCCAACACTTAACCTGGTAATGCAAATTATACCACAAGGACAAAAAAATCATTATTTCATGGAAAGCAGAAAATAAAGTGCATTTAATATGGAAATATATATCGCTTATATATAATGCTCTCTCCAGTCTCAAATACATCACCTGCTAGAATTTTTTGGTCCAAAATACAAGCCACTTTTCTTTTTTCAACATTAAATGCATTTTTCCTTAAATAACTACCATTGAATTTTTCAACAAAAAATGAAGCAATTTACTATGGAGGGAGATGAACCATTTAGTTAGGGACAAATCTGGAAAATAATTATTTTTTTATACAAATTTAATTAGTTAAACTGCCTTCAATTAATTCTCTTGATATCTATGAGGCAGGTGTTGGTGATTATATTTGAGACCAGATGGAGTAGTTTATAATGAGCCACATACATCACATTGGCAAAGAGCAAACAAATATCAGATGATGGAGATTAATCAGATGATGATTTATGAAATTGTAAAACAACACCTTGAGATGTACAGTTCATTGTCAACACTAATGGGCACAGAAACTATTAAAATTATAGTTTAAAAAAGTGGCAAAAAAATAAATACCATGAAAGTAAATATCTATAAGTATTAGAGAACATATGTTACCTCATCAGGTCCTGCTGTGAAAAAGTAAATGAGATTAATTGCAGAAAATCCAGTCTTTATGATTTTGGGGAGGGCGCTGTTACAACAGAGAATGCTATAGAGATTAGTATTTAGTAGTATAAAGACTACAAGCCAACTCTTTCTAACAATCAGAATATTATAAAGTTAGATAATATTTTAAATTTGGTTGTTAGTGGGTGATATTTAATGACCTTTGGGACTTAAAATTTTTGCTCTTAAGTTAGATAGTATGATACTAGTCAGATTCACATTATATGTATTTTAAATTTTAAATTCCAATCATCTTGTAGGACCACATGATACTTTATCTGACCTAGCAACTTGACTTATTTTATCATTCAATTAATCTTTACTTAAGATCTAAATCTATCTTGGAGGTAAGTTAAAAATAATGCACTTAATGCTCAAAAATTGAAAGTTTTAGCAGTGAAGAAACATTGGCAACTTAGTGCACATGCCTTGCAATGACCCACGAAAAAGCACACATCCTTCCATTATTGAACTAGGAAACAACTTTCAATTCAATAGCCAAAAATAGTATCGTAGTATTAAGTTTAGAAGGTTGACAAAATCATTCAATAAAAAAATAAATAGAAGTTTAACAGATATATATAGAGAATTTTTATCTAATAAAGCAGTATATTCTCACATTTATTCCAAAATAATTAATTATATACATGGTAATTTTCACACGTCTTTATAATCAAATATGAATCTATAACAAGCCACACTATTCATAAGGCATAGACAGTGAAGCTGATCCTCAAACTTTGTATAAATGCAAGGAACATGTGACTAGTTTTGTTTAATAAAGGAAAGACAAACAGAAACTTTCAACAAACCTTTGAACTTTGTTATCCTCACAATACTTAGCTGCTTCATCTGGAGGCATGTCAGCAAGATTCCTCTCTAAAACACAGCTGAAAGGAATAATTGGTTCGCCACCATGCTCCTGTACCCTGGAGGAAAGCGGAGAAGCAAAAGTCAATTTACTTCAACACTGCAGAACACAGATTTAAAAATAAAAAATAACATCAGAATACTAACATTTTATCAGCAAACACTATTACATGAAAAATATGGAAGTTTGTGTAAACAGAAGGAGAAAAACTATCAGTGGGTAATGTTGTCCTTCCGGTGAACGGTTTCTTGTTTTCTACAACAGAGAAAACAAGTATCTGACACTATCACCAATTTCAAACAGTAAAAACAATAACCAAAACATCATTTCAGTCTACTAGAAGTTAGGTAACTCATACTCATCAGGGGGTAATGAAATGAAGATTGAAGGTCTGCCTGTATGAGTGAAAGTTAGAAATGGAGTGAAACTAGTGAAATTGAAAATAGACCTTGCTGGAACTGGATAAATTGTCAACTTTTATCCTTAGATTTCCATCCTTTCATCCATACTTGACCAAGCACATATTTAAAAGCAAGTTATTGTATTCACATAAGAAGATCCTTGAAAATACTTTTTAATTGTATGATTGTATCTGACAGATCAAGAACTTTAGCAACTAATGGAGTGCAAACATCTCAGATTCTTAATTGTTTAGCATATGTTGTGTTTTTAACTGCATCCTGAATAAGACGATTTATGGAAGTGTGTCTTTTAGATGTGCAATGGAATTAGTTAGCCTTGCAGTATGAATAACATTTTACTTCATTTACTTCTGTTTTTCCATGACTTTGGACCTTTCACCTACGTGGATATTTTTACCCTCTTCATTTGCATCTCTTCTCTATTTTAAAATAACTTCTTTTAAAGTAATTTAAAGATAAAGAATAAAAGGCTCCCGACAACTGTGTCATGAATGACATCTAATATTGAAGATAAAAGGTAAGTATAAATAAAATCGTATAACAACCAAAAGGCATACATACCATGCATGGATTTTTGGAAGAAACTTGTTCTTTTTTCTTTGGTAATCTTTCTCATTCATGTTAACCTGCAAATGTACCGTAGTCATTAACGGGTAGAACTTTTATAGATAGGTTTTAAGAAAATAACGTCAAACACCAATATGAAGTTATGACATTGATTACTCTTACACCAATACACAGATACAGCACTAATATTGCACCAAAAAAATATATATTTCTCCTAGGCAGTAATTTGAACATTTAAGAAAGATTGTATTCATCTTGTTAACATTTAAACCCTATTGAAACATGTAAGAAAATATTTGAAAGAATAAAAAATCTAGCACACCAAAAAACTACAATAACTTTAGATCACAAGTATCAAGCACTTCTTTGATATTTAAATGTCAGCATGTTATTTTAATGAGGTGAAGAAAGAAAATATCATTGAAGATACCAAGTATACAACTGGTTTGGCGGTAAGCAACTGAAAAGAATTTAGAATCTCAATGTCAGCAGCTTTCCAATCCCCGAGCCGTACATCTTTCCTTTCCATTAGGGATGCTTTGACCTGTAGACACAGAGAACTGTCATCCTACACTTCCAATCCAATTTATATTTACAAAAATGGTTTGAATAAAAAATGAACAAAAGAGATGCCAGTAAGAGATAAAGTGAGATTGCATAGTAACCATGTGAGACAATAGGACAGAACGTAAACACAACTCCAATCACACAAAAATGTCCACTCCATGTATTATTGCACGCTCAAGGTTATAATCACAGGTGAAAGACTTTGAATTATATAGGTTTTATATCCCATATTACCATGAAGAGTTTCACATAAACAGGGACCACTGAGACATTAAATTTCAGTCAGATGATATTTTAGAAGTGAAATCAACAAGAGCAATCTCAGGAAGAAAATGTTGAGACGCCCACCTGTTCAACCTCTTACTCGCATCTTTTGCACAAACATAACACACAAATAGCATACAATTGTACTACAAATCACTGTTTCAGTATTTTCATGAAACCATTTCATAAAAGCATTTTGATCTATTGCAACTAAAGAAAGCAAATGCTTTCCATTGATCTAAAATATATAGCATTTTATGCAGAAAATGCAAGTCTCAGTTTAAAAATAAAAAAAAAATCTTTGAAAGACTTGGCTACATATAATTGCTTCTTGTGTAGTAATAAATGAAAGAAATGAAAGATTCCAAAAGGAGGAAGCCATGTTACAGAAAGTGCCACAAAAAATCATACCACTGGGAAAAGAAAACCAAGAACAAATGAACAATCTTGGCAGCATAAGTTTACAAAAATGAACAAATAGATTAAGTAGATAGCAAGAATAACAACATATATGCAACAACAGAAAGCTTCAACATGCACATATCATTGGGTAAATTAAAATAAACAGAAATAAAAATATATGAAACAAATAGTCGAAGTGGCTTTTTTTAAAAATGAAAATAAATGGAAGAATAAGGGGGAAAAGCTGTATCTATACCCTCTGACAACATTCAAGCTCAATTTTTAACTGCTTGTCATTGCTCCTCTTCATGCTCTTTTCAAGATCTTCTATCTTCCTTTCTACGAATTCAATATCCTACAATGTTATACAAAAAGCATGGCTCAGAAGATTATATCAACGGCTATATTAGAGTGCAACAAAAACTTCTTGGGAGGATAAAATTTTGCATGTGGCATGCCATTGTATAAAGCCACCATTAGCACATAGAAATATGAATTTTAAAATTTTAAGTAATTAGTCACTAATAATGATATCCAATTTTTGTAGTTTAAGATTTGATTTGTATACTGAAGAGACCATACCCTGCATGAAAAAAAAAGCATAAGTAAAAAGGCATACCTTCAACCGTAACTCTTCAGTAATAACCTCTAAATCCCGCACTGGGTCTACAGAATCATCTACATGGATAATATCTGAGTCCTCAAATGCCCCTAACAAATAGCAAGGACCGAAAGTTATAATTCCCAAGCTGATATTAGAATCGCCAAAGATGTAACATGGTTGGAAATGCTAAACAATTAGTTTGGACATCTTACTTAACACATGAAAAATGCCATCTACTGCTCGTATGTGAGATAAGAAACTATTGCCCAATCCTTGCCCTTGATGGGCACCTTGAACCAATCCAGCTATATCATGGATTTCTAAGAAAGCTGAGACCTGTATGAAAACATAGAGGACAGACCAATTCATAGATATAATCAATGATTAAAATCTCAATTCCGGTAATTAGAAATACATAACAGCATAACTACAAAACAATATTCTAGTTTGGTTTCCCAAGAACACCACCAACAAGGTGCGTTCATGCTGTGGGCAATGTTATCTCTTTTGTTATTATAAAAACCTAGAAGTGAAACCTAGCCTAAAATAATTTAAAAATCCAATTCATTTGCCTTTAACAATGTCAACTCTGGCTTTCACCTTCCAGTAAAAACCGTACAGCCAACTGAAAGTAGCCACCAAATGTTACGCATAGAGAAGTCAACTGTAGAGTAACATAAAATAAAGAATCTCAATTAAGAAGAAAAATTTGTCTTTGATTCATGTAAACTATATTTTACGATGTTCCAAGTAATTCATTACTTGACCACAGACTCTCTGCTGAGTTTGAGTAAGACACATACCTCACTTTTTGGCTTGTACAATTGGCAAAGCCACTCAAAACGCTCGTCTGGGACATTGACACGTGCCTCATTAGGCTCAATGGTGCAGAAGGGAAAGTTCTCAGCAGGTATGGCCAATTTCGTGAGTGTATTAAAAAGAGTAGATTTGCCAACGTTCGGCAAGCCCACCTGAATGCCAACAGCATAGCCAAAATGAACGAAGTTTCCGGATAAATAATTTCTTAAGTTCAGAGACTGATTATAGTTAAAGAATGAGGGAACTGCTCCCCTTACATTAGCGTGTAACTTTCCTAAACAAAGCCAATCATATCATAAAAATTCATGAAGCTGCAGAAGGAAACCAGCTTGTCGTCGAAAGCAAAAGTTCTTAAACCAATCGATCAAGCATAAACATTTTCTGCTTTAAGTTACTAATCTTTAAGTTATGAAAAGTATAAAAATGAAATAATTTAGAGAAGCACGTGGCAATGTTGATTGATCAAATAAAGCTAAAACAATAGAAAAGGTTCACGAAACTAAATTAATTATCCATCTGAATTTATCTACCGCAAGTAAAGAGCACAACTTGAAAGATGAAAAAGAAACCCGTGTTCATTAAGAGGAAGGGAGCGGGAGGGGGGAATAAAAAAAATGAAAGAAGCATACAATGCCAATCTTGAGGTGCGATGAGAATCGACCAAAGGTGGGACGTTCAGCTGGTGCTTCCTTCGATTTGGCAGCTTTGGGCGGCATTATCTCAGACGCACAAAAAGAGAAATTGAGTATAGGAGTCAATTCCTATCAACAGGTACGAAGAGAGAGAGACTGGATAAGAAGGGAGAGAGCTCCGTAGGGTTTTGGGTGCAGGGTATTGCTAGTGGAGCTGGATGATTGCTGCGGCTGCCATCGCGTGCCACTGTTATAATTTTTTTTAGAAGTAACACCACCAATAGTGATTAATCTATGTCAGAATTACTGAACGCACATAAAGTATGTAGACTCCTCCCAATATGATTATCTTCATACTCAAGGTGAGAAATTGAATCCCTACCAGCTTGGTTAAGGGATTAAAATCGCTACCACTTGTCCCAACTAATTTTTTTTTGCCAACAAAAAGAACCTTAAATTGAAAACAACCAAACTTACATTGTCTTCAAAGATACCAAACCAAACAACAAACTTAAAGATAATAAACTAAACACACGAGCAAATAAAGTAGAAACAAGCAAATAAAAGATCAATAATGCAGCATGATAAGTCTCTAACATCAACCATCCAAAATGCCCATTTTATTCATTCATAATTTCGCACTTCCCAAAATGGTTTTACATCTTAGCATCTTACCGATATTCATTTATGCCCCGTTTAATACGCGGAATTGGTTTTGATGGAAGTGGAATTGGAATTGGAAGCGGAACTGGAAGTGAGATTAAAAGTATGTTTGGTGTGCTGGAAGAAGTATGTATTATTTTAATTTAATATTTATATTTATAATGTGAAAAAGATTAATATACCCCTCTAACAAAAATTCTCCTCTCCCCAAAAAATCCCCCCATAGTAGCAAATTCCAACAAGCCCAGGCGTCATTGGCCATTGTCGTCAAGCAAATTCCGACAAGCATAGATCGAAGCTTGTCGTCGTCATCGTCGCAGATCGTCGAAGATCGAAGCTGTTGGAACTCAGTTTTAAACAAAAGAAGCTCGTCGAGAGGTAGAGACGTTAGTTCACCGTCGCCTGAAACAAAGGTGCTGCCTCATTCACCGTCGCCTGAAAGCAAAAACGAGGGAGGCAAAGATGAGGGAGGCAGAGACGATCGAGGCTTGTCGTCGTTATCGTCGCAGAGTTGAAAGTGTGCGTCGTTGAAGGGGTGCGTCGTCTCAAGAACAGGATGAGGAGCAGGGGTAAAATGGCGAAGGAATGGGTTCCATAGAAGTGGAACTGAGTTCCTAGGGGTTGAGCATGGAACCACCATTTTCCACATCTGATGGAAATGAGAGTTCCATGTAAATAAGATCCATCTTACCAAATATGTCAAAACCTCAGTTCCAATTCCAACTTCTCACTTCCATGTTACCAAATGACCATAAAGAGAGGCTTGCATTGTGCATCCTTGCCACTGTCGAATGCCATATCTGTCATTTATAGCAACAAGAGCATGAATCGAACGCTAGATTTGCCATTGCCATCCTCACCACTACCACGATGCCATCATCATCATCCTTGCATCAAAGAGGGAGGCCATTGGTGTTGGAGGAAGAGGCTTGGGTCAGGGAGATGAGAGAGAAGGGATGATAGATTTGTAAATTAATAAAATATTGAAGGGTAAATGGGAAGAAAATCTTGCTTTCATAGAAGTGAAAGCAATTTTATGGGATAGGCAATGAACCCATTTTTTAAGGAAGTGACTTTCAACATACCAAACAACTTATTTTAAGGATTTCACTCCCATTTCTTTATCCTCGTTTCCAGGGATCAAATGGGTACTATTCTGGCATATGGAGGATTTTCGCAATTACCAGAATATGTATTTATTATTACATTATTACACGTGTTGAACTCTGAATGTAATATTTTAAGAACTTCACACAAATCTCAAATATTCTTGGAAGGACTATTTTCTCGTGCATCTAACCATACTGAATTTTCTCAACAAATGACTTTACTTCACCACTCGAATTTTTCATTTTATTTATGAACACTTGCATAAATAGATAAGTGCCAAAATCTTCGGACCTTATAGGCCATATATAAATAAACACACAAGTGACATAACAGGGTTTATGATGAGCTTTAGTGAAGAGATTTAACTAAATATAGTTGAGACTCAACTTTACAGCAGAAGAGCATCTCAGGGTTGGGATTTTAAAGGCTCATAATATCCCTTTTCACTACCACGTGAATACATATCAAATAATGACAACAATAATAACAACTTCAATTGAATAGAACAAATTGAAAGAATCAACAAACCAAAATGTTACTCATAGAAAGCACTCAAGTTGCAGCATCCATTTCTTTGACTCCTCTTGCGAGACAGCGCTATTCTCTTCAGTTGCACTGCCCAACAGCTCCTGTTCTGGTTTTCCCTCTTTTACTCCTATTAAAGCTTGCCTGCTCGAGAATGAACCGTCTCTGCTGCTAGTGGTCAACCACTATGTAACATTCTAATTTTTATTTAAATGATTTAATTATATTTGAAAAGTGATATTTATTTAAAGGATAATTGTTATGTAGAAATAATACTAATGTTAATATAATTTGTTGGGTAATCATTTGAGTCAAAAAGAATTTATGAGACCTGTGAAATAAAAAAAATAAATGAAGAAAATAATGATTTTGTAAAAAAATGTATATAATATATATATAAAGGAACAATGGCCCATTGCTTAATAGATATAAATATAAATATAAAAAATAAAAAAATAAGAAGAAAGTGGAGCCAACGTCCAGTGCACATAGCCCTTTTATATATATATATATATATATATATATTAAATAATAAATAAAACTAGAAAAAAGGAGAGATAGAGCATCTGAACGCATATTATGTATGCGTGTGTACACATAAAGGAGAGAAATAAAGTGGATTGGAAGGCATATTGCTCACGGCGGTATTAGGTCAAATTCTCCTCCTCTCTTTCGGTTTCGGCCGCGTCTGCTCCTGCTCCTCTTGCTTATGGAATTTTGTTTCAGGATAAATTAGGTAATCAAAACTACTTCCTTTCAAATTATTTCTTTTATAAAAAAATTTTAAATAATTTTCTCTTTCTAACGATAGTAATATCATTTTGATTAGATGAAAATTTAAGATTATGGTTTGAGATAAATATTGAGTTTTGTCAAGAACTGTCTAATGAAATGTAGAGGAAAAATAACTATTAATTTTCCTCCTTTTGAATTTATGATTTGATTGTTGTTATAGTTTAACATAATTATTTGATTTAATCAGTTTGTGATTTAATCTACATAGGTTATTTATACGTATTAAGTTTGAGTTAATGATTTATTAGTGTTATTAAAAATATTTTTAAAGTGTTAATTAGTTTATGTTGTTGATCAGATTGTGATCTATAATTTAACAGTTTTATGTTTAAAACCCTAAACTTTAAATTGAGAACTGTGCAATTGAAATTGATTTGCGAAGTAATTTAGTTTTTGGGTTGAGGGGAATAATTGAATTTTGGGTTAAATTAAATAGTTGAGAGATTATTGGCGACTATAAATTTTAAATGATTATTTCAAAACCTTATAAGTAGATGATCAAGTTGATTTTGTAATTTATATATATATATATATTAAACTTTTATCTATATTATTGTATAGATTAGTTTGAGTGTGGTTGGTGTTCTGTGATTTGGGCTTATAAGTATCCCGGAGTTGGGGTAATCATGGTTAATTCATTTTATATGCTTGAATGGATTGTAAGGTATTTTATCTCTACTTTTATATGTTCAATTTTAGTGAAGTGGAAGGTATTTTCTTTATATATATAAATGTTATGTTTTGCTCAGAGATATGTATGATGAGCTGTTAGTAATTTATCCTTATCTGTAATAATTGTGAAAATGCATTCGTGATGATCTTGTGATGATGTGAATTAAAGGATATGTTAGGTGGCTTGAAGTATTTGGGTTAATCTTGTGATGATAGGACTTGTGTTGTATCCGCGGTTGTCCCACTAATGATCATAGTGGTTGACTTTATTGTGAATCAGACCCAGGTAGGAAGTCGGTCTAAACCTAGGTGGGATGCTAGACACCCTTTGATTTTAGACCCAAGAGGGAGAATGAAGGGGGACCGATTGGATTAATGTTGCTGCTGGACCTTGGCCAGGTTGATCGGGCATTAAGCTGAATCCACGTCATGGAGTAATATGGAAGATTAGGATGGAGGGATCACTCGTGTATTATACTTATATTGAATGGAAAACATTAATTTTGTTTGAATATTGTATATTAGCACTGTTTCACTGATTTACAATCCCACATTGTATATTCTATAAATTGTTTATTGGTTACTGGGATTTTATGTCTTATTCTATCGACATATTTTTTTTTCAAGAGAGAAACTTAATGGTTCAAGACGTGAAGGGAAGGGCCAACATTTTGATAGCAACTATCACTATAGGCTAATAGTTAAGTTATTTTAAGGATAAATGCATATTGCTAGACTTTAGGGTTTGCATACTCTGATTTGTTTTTATCCTTGTGGTTATATCGTGATATTTTACCTATGGTTAACAATTTGTCTTTTGGTATCTTTAACTTGTTACGTATCCATCTAAGTAATATTTGTGGAACTGAATATTTAAGAAGATGCTTAAATATTGTTGATTCTTGTAGCTTTTAATGGTGACTTGTGGGTGAGTTTTGTACCCTATATTGAAATGAAACTGTAAATTGTGAATGGTTTGTGGGTTAGGTGTCTCATCTACAACTTTTATACCCTGAACCTTGAACATTTAATAATTAATCGTGTTTAAATGTTTGGTTTATTTGAAATTACAAATGATATTCGAAACAATTACGAGTTACATAATCACTGCGAAAATATTATATGGTTAATTCTTCATGGGATTACACACTCAACCTCAAACAAGCTTCATGAAGCTGAAGAATATACTCCATGTGCCACAATACCTCCCCCATCGTGGGCCTATTCTTCCCCTCATCATCAAGACATTTTTCGGCGATCTCTCCGTACCTAGACAAGGACTCGGGATGATAGCCACCGGCAAGACGTGGATCGATGATGGTTTCAAGCGATCTCTGCCTCTGCCTCCTTATTGCCCATTCTGCAAGATTGATTTGATCTCTAGGCAATGTAGGATTTATCACGGCTCGGGCACAAACAACACAACACCAAAAGAGTACACATCTGATTTCTCAGTTAGTTGCTATCGTCTGAAGTACTGAGGGTCCAAGTAACCAAAACGTCCTTTCACAGCTGTACTGACATGAGTATGGTCAAAAGCAGGACCATCTTTTGACAACCCAAAATCAGACATTTTAGCTACAAAGTTCTCATACAACAATATATTGGTTGTCTTGACATCCCTGTGCATTATTCCACGCTCAGCGCCTGTATGCAGATAATGGAGTTCTCTTGCAGCACCTGTGCAAACTTCTAGGCGCTGCTTCCAAGTTAATGGTGGAAGATCACTCCCAAATAGATGACTTCTGAGAGTGACATTTGCCATGTACTCATAAACCAAAATCATTTCATTTTGCTCTTCACAGAATCCAATCAGGGACACCAGATGCCTATGCTTGAGTTTGGAAAGCATCTCAATCTCTATCCAAACTCAACAAGACCTTGCTGAGAATGCGGGTTGGCTTGCTTAATTGCAGCAGGGACCCCATCATCAACCTCTCCCATGTACACCTTACCAAAGCCTCCCACTCCAATCATCAAACTCTCATCAAAGCCTTTTGTTGCAGAACGGATTTCTACTAGCGTAAACCGCTTTCCAAGTCGGGCTGATGCCACTGATCCATATGGATTCTGAAGTCCTGCTGAACCCTTGGCACCAACAGTGCTGTTTACAGTGGTGCCATAAAGAAACAATGGCCGCCAACCTGGAGCATTGCTTTTGGAATCACTTGTTTTCCTGTTTCTTTTCCAAAAACAAAAAAACAAAGCAACAATCAATGTAATTAAGGCAACGGAAGCTAGACCTGCTCCAATTGCCATCCAAATAATCTGTGTTTTTTATTTGCTAGCTGAATTGCTTGGCAACCCATATCTCTTAGCATAATCCAGATTTCATTTTCAAGAAAATTTCTAGCCCATTTAAAACAGCATCAGTTCCAGCAGAACCAACAGTTGAAGTAGGACCTAACTGAACCCATAGCGTGTTGATTCTTGAGGACACACCATCTACATAATCTTGGTGACATGCTTTATTCATCCCGCCTGCTCGTACAAAATATCAACATTATCTGCTGTTGTCTTGTTGTTTATATAGATCCTAAACATCCTCTCATTTGCCTTGTCAAATTCCAGCTCACAGAAATGTACTTGGATCATATACTCAAAATCAGAGTCCACTTCAAACTTCCATGACATGTTAAACCTCTTCTCTGAGACTTGAGTGTCAGACATTGTCCTTGCAGTCTCATACACAATGGGAAGAGCCACTGAAGATTCATTCATTGAAGAATACGTTATATTAGGCTTGTTATTTATTCTTTACCCAGCACTTTCTATGATCATGTAGCCAGAATGCAGTTCCCAAGTTCTCCAAATATCTTTATCCTCATTGGATGTGACTTCGGGACCACCAACATTCAACCTGTACATGGTCTCCATCCCACGTCCTGTCAAATTCAAATCTTCATCACTCTTACCATAATTTATTGACAGAGCCTACAAAAAGCTCATCTGGAACTGAGACAATCTCAATGGCATTGATAAAGCCAAATGAGCTTTCTGTTGGGATAAGTTCAATCACAAGCACACCTAAATTGACAGCAAGAACATATTCTTCAATCAAGAAATATGAAGTCGAATTGCTTTCTGAGCTCTGCAAGTACGTATTCTTACGTGATATCTCTCCAGGAAGATTGGACTCCGCCTGTAGTTTCAAACCATAATCTGAAGCCTAACAACAAAAGAATAATTTTAATGCTGCTAGGCTTCAGTTATGGTTCATAACGAGCCTTACTAAAAAAAAAGAGTCTTTTTTCTTGAACATTGCACTATTTTTTCGAGTTAATCGTTTTTATTCTAATGAAAAATTTATCTTTAACATATTTGACTGAAGTCAAATAATATCATGTTATATTTTACATTATTCATTTAAATAAATCATTTTTTATTCAAATGAAATTTAATCTTCAAGACATTCAAATGAGTTATTAAATTGTATTTTGTACTATTTATTCACATGAATCTTTTTTCATGCAAATGAAAATTCATCTTAAACACGTTCGAACAAGATTAGATAATATAAGGTTGTATTTAGTGTTGATCTTCAACATTAAAACATTGTATGGGCGTCAGTTTTGGTTCAAAACTAACGTCCATCAAAATTTTTTAAAAAAAAATTGATGTATGACGCACATCAAAATTAAATTTAATTTTTTTATTGAATCTTTTTTCGTCAGGCTATTGCAAAACTCAATATTTATCTGAAACTTTAATCTTAAGATTTCATTTAATCAATATAGTATTACTATTATCATTAAAATAGAAAGAAAATTATTTTAAAAAAATTTTATAATAAAAATTAAATAAAAATAATTAGTGTCGATCATTTAAATAAAACGCCGCTGTGTTAAGGGAGCGGAGGAGACGCTCATGATGATTAGGGGTGGGAACAGGCCAGGCCAGGCCAGGCTCCACCCCAAACAGGCCTGGCCTGTTTTGGTGGATTCTGGCCTGGCCTGTGGCCTGTATACAGGCATTTTTTTTGGCCTGAGCCTGAGCCTGATATAGGTCTGGCCTGTGGCCTGTTTACAAATGCTACTCTGAATATTGTATTTGTCACTCAAATATATTTTTATGTTTTAGATACATGAAGAAGGAAGACATGGTAAACTTGACACTATCGATTTTGTAAAACAAAAGACTTGCCGTTGTCAGAGATTCCATCACGAAAGCTTATTTCATTAGTTACTTATGTAAGTGGATGGATACTTATTTCAAATCATGGCGAACTTATGAATACAAATAATTTGAAATAGACTTCCGCGGCATATAAGTGGATGGATTCTCCAAGATGCTAATACAAAATATGCCACGGAAGTCTATTTCAAATTACTTATGTAAGTGGATGGATTCTCCAAGATGCTAATACAAATAATTTTTTTATTTTAATATGAGAAGAGGCATCAGGGCTTCACATGGGATTGTCCAAATCGGAGGACAAAACTGCCCCTCCCTTTCCTTTATAAAAGTTTAATGATATCTTGTCTCAAACTTTTTTTTTTTTTACCAGACTTCTCTTTCCTTTCTACATGCACATCCAGATTCTAACGTCCATTTTTTTAACTACTACTAATAAAATTATTTATCACCTTAAATTATGATGGTGGAAAAGGCTCTCAAGGTTTGAATTTTTTTTTAAACCTACTTTAGTCCCTATAGTTTACTTCTATTTAGATTTTGATCCCTGAAGTTTAAAAATTATGGTTTTGATCCATCAAGTTCAGTCTATCTAAAATTATTAGTCCCTATAATTTTAAAGGGATCTAAACTCAATCTATTAATTATGATGAAATGGTTTAACATCTGGATAAGATAATATAGAAACAATATTTTTAAAGCATGTCCTTGTAGTTTTAAGCTTCTTTCTTTCATTTTACTTTTTTAATTTTGTATTTTTTTTAAACATATAGTTTTGATCTATTTAAAAGTATAGAATTTGAATGTTTAACAGCGTTAATTTGATAGACCAAAACAAATATTTGTTCAAAGTATACAGATTGAAACCAAAATTCATTTAAAGTATAGGGACTCAGACCAAAATTAATTAAAAGTACAAGGATATTTTAAAATTATAACGACTAACAGTTTTAGACATAATGAACTTAAGGGATCAAAACCACAACTTTTAAACTTCATGAAGCAAAACTCAATTCAAGATAAATTATAAGGACCAAAAATATGTTTAACCCTTTTTTGATGAAGTGAATAATTTTGAGTATAAATCCATATAAATGTGAAAAAAAGTTTTTAGGAGAACCATTTCTAATTAAATACAATAATACTCAAATCTAATTTCTTAGATGTTTCGTATAAAAAACATTTATCCCATCCCCCTATTTGCCCCATTTTATTTTCCTCCTATTGAACTTTGATATCTTTAATGATTATTTTGGATATATATTTTTCTTAAACATAAATTTTTCTGGCTTTTATCTACGCACTGAAAACTTAACGTTGTTTGGCGGAAAAGAAAAACAAAAGAAACTTGCTCAGAAATCGCATAATGCAGACAGGAATATGTCCAGTACGTGAAAATACCACTAGCGAACAGAAAGGAATGCGAAAATGGGAATCCCCGGAGCTTTGCTTTCCCTACACAGAAGGATGAAATAAATATCCCCTACAATTATTGTGCTGTGTGGTGATGATGGGCTTGTTTGAGGAGGCGGTGTATAAGTACTTTTATGTAAGTTGAGATAAATATGTGAAAAAGATTATCTCGTTTTGTAAAAAAATATTATTAAACGTATGTTTAGACCTGATAAACGCTGAATGAAACAGACTCAATACAAATTCATGCATGTGTGTTATATAATGTTCGGTTGGTCGATCAAGTTCAAGTCATTCAAGTTTAGGCGGATCCCACTATTATCAACCAAAATCACAATAATTCGATTATGTGGCCTCAGCCACTCCTAATTAGTGAGTTTCCACGTAAACACCATGATTTTAAACCTCTAACCACTACTAATAATTATTTTCATGGCTAATTAGCCCATCAACTGCTAGTTTAGATTTAGTTTAGAACTTCAAAATATAATTATAATTGTTCTATTAACAAACTTTGACATTATTCATTGATCACAGGCTCATAATTCGCTTGCCAATACATATATCACAAAATGTACTTGGTTGCTAAGTCAAGATTTAGTATGTCAGGTTAAAAACCATACACAAACACATGTAGATCCACTGACCCTCATGTTTACGTTCTTTATTTTCATATTCCTCGATTGATCCTAGCAGCAGGCCATCATTTATTTAATTTCATCTGTTCAAAGATTGTGGGATTAAAGATTACTGCGAATGCTATACAAATAAAAGAGAAAAAGGAACAGAAGTCAATGCATTCAAGCCCTCTAGAAACACCCTATTTATAATTTACAAAATGTCAGCATATACAAAGGACAAATACGATAGCGAACCAGAAAGGCTAACAGTACCATGCATGCATTAAGAAACAGGACTAATTTATGGTATTACTATAGGGAAAGGGTGCATGGAATGTCACCGAGAAAAAATATGAAACGTTTGTGTACAAAAAACAAAAAATAATGAAGCTTTCTGTTGGTCACTGCATAAGTTGTTGCACTCTTTCTTGTCCTTATTTTCCTCAAAAATTTATGCTTGTGGGGAATCAAAGCCAGCAGCTGCACATTTGAGTGTATAATTTTTTCCCGCGCGAAATGTACAACTATCCTCCTATATCTATTACAAATTTAAAGGAATGGGTTAGTTTTGCAGTTACAAATCCACAACAGTGCAACAGACAAAAGGAAACATGCACCAGCAAGGACCTATAATGCTACCATATCATTGTCACAGCTCCTAGCAGAAATTAAATAGGAAAATATGCAATTATCAGATCATGATGGCATCTCCATATGGGTGAAAGGGATCCAAAAAATCATAAGATCGAATCAACTGACAACATGGCGATGCTTCAGAACAAAAGTTTCAGATAGAACAGCAATCTATTTACCCGGGTAAATTAACCTATGACCGAAAAGGTTTTCTAGATTCTCCACCCAGTGCACCTCTTACGAGTTCCAGTATCTCAATAACCTGCAAAAATATGGACAGAGCACAAAACAAGGAAATGGATAATTAAGGAGAAACGTGGTAAGAATCAAAACTCTAAAACCAGCAATATCATTTGTCGAAGTTAAATGACACTAAAAGAATTGTAGATGTCAACTTTCTCAAATTGTCCTTTGTTTTCAGTTCCTTTCAATTATGTACTGCTCTTACTCATCGTTAACAACTTGGTATCTGAAAAAGGATAATTAATGACATAGGGGTGTTTTCAAAATCAAAATCTCTAAAATCAGCAAAAATTGTGATATAAATGACCAAAAACAATTCCTTTCAATTCACACCTAATTCTTCAACAATTTGGTCTCCTAATATTGAAAAAAGTTTGCAAGTTTTAAGGGCTCAGCAGTGAGTGAGTCTTCAAAATTTGCCGCCTTTTAAGACAAACCAATCATGCCTATTGACCAAAACAATAGCAAAACTTGTATCATCACCTAATCAACATGACATGGCAAGTATTGACATACAATATGGGCTAGAAATCAGGTGAAGGCCAAGAAATGTTGCCATCAACAACAACGTCAAAGCAGCCTCAGGGCCTCAGATAAAGTTAAGAATAATCAAATAATTGAGATATGTTTCGATAATAGGAGGTGATAAGTTAGTTTAACTTATACCAATTTAAAACCAAATGATTACATCGTTGCCCAATTCCCATTAATCATAACTTAAATTTGAATTTGGCATACTTTCACAAGTTGCGGTGATTATAACTTATTGAATGAGTAAAGTTTAGATATCTAACATTTCAATGCTAGATGAATAAACTAATCAATAACAAAATCTCCCTATCACTGAAAAATTACTCATGATTATGTAATGTTTTTTTTTAATGTGATCAGCATAAGAGTCCTATGATTAAGGTGTTTTTCAAACTAAGTCAATGTAAAATGACTGACTATAGAAGAAAAACATTAAACACTAACAATTTAACATATAGCATAACAAAAGGAACAGATACTTACCCCAGGGTAATGGCGCAGTATGGGTGAATAATGATCAAGTGCAATGTATATCTTTTCAAGGAGGCTTACTAGAGCATCCACATCATTCCCTAATACATCAACCTGAAATTCCAGTATAATATTTAATGTAAGCACTGAACGTCAGAAGTAATAAAGCGAAAGAAAAGGGTGCAAAGGAGAGCAAAATAAGACTCATTAAGGGTCTTCAAGTTCTCAACCAGCAACGGAAACATAAGCCTTGAATCTTGATGACATGTGGCAACCAAAGCAGTGAAAACAACCAATAAGGGTGTAAAGCAGTGGGAACGGTCAATGAATAACGCTGCTAGACAAAGGATTTGTGGACATCACACAGAAACTAGCAGATTGGAAACCAAGGCCAAGAGACGAGATGCCTCTGTTGATGGTGACTGTTAGGGGAAAAGTCACTCTAGACCAAATATTTTAGCTAATAACAATGAGGGTTGTTCCAAAAAAATACTTGAAAAATAAGGAACAATGAAACATTTCAGAAGTTGTGGGTTGTAGAAATCTTACTCAAGCAAGACCTGGTCTTGGGGGAAATTAGCAATGCTAGAAAAATTTATTGTAGGACATGTCCAATGTCTTCTTCAAACATGCATGCTTTAGGAGATGCTATTGGCAGCACCTCAATATTAGTTTTATTACTTAGGGTTAAAGTGCACTTTTATCCTAATTTTTTTTTTTTGGAGGAGCTATGTGTGCATAGAGAAAATTATGGAGCACTGTAGCACATACCCTTTCAAGAAACCAGTGCAATGTTGCCATTTTTTATCAATCAATGTAAAGTCAACCAATAGTGTAGGTTGAAAGACTTTTGTAACCAACCTTAACATCAAATATTAAAAAGGCAATATTCCACCGGTTTTGAAAATTGTGAACAGCATTAGTCAACAATTTTCTTTAGTGTGCCCGTAGCTCCTTGAAAAATACCTCTAGGGAAAAAATGCACTTTAACCCTGTTAATTATTTACTTTGCTCTAGAAGGCGTTAACTTGTTAAATTCTTTTATTACCTTATCTTTTTCTTACGATAGGAAAATCATATTTTAAATTTTTATGTATTTTTTGGGTTTGGGATTTTGCTATTGCTTTTTCCTGACCTTGGAATTATTGTCAAGCTAAGTTAATTTTAATTTAAATTACCTATTGGCTATTTCTGTGGCATTTTGAATGTTGCAACGCAGCACAGCAACTCAATTTGTTCCATTCAGTTCTCAAAAGAAATCAGAGCATAAGATCTCTGAGTTTCTTCAAATGTTTTATAATTAAGTTCAAGAAAATTGGCAATATACCACACCAGGGGTAGATTATGAGGTTTAAAGATCAACCAAACACACGCACACACAAAAAACAAGAAATACAAAAGACAAAAAAAGATGTCATATCTCTGAATGTTAAAAAATGTTTCAGATCAAGTACCTCTGCTTCAGCCTTTTCAAGGTTAGAACATTGTATTTCCAGCCTCTGTTTGTACAGCAGCCCCATGGTTTTAAGCATATTAACTTTGTTATTGAGGAAATGGAACTCAGAATTTATGTTTCCAATCCTGACAATGAAATTGTATGCAAGAATGAGTCCAGGCTGTGATCTTTAAAAGAATTCCTAATTGATTTCATAAAAAAAAAAAAAAAGCAGAAAGAAAACCACTTGTGATATACATGAGCAGAGCATAAATGGGAAAGGGCAAGATCAATTCGGCACCCAAAAAATTTCAATGCGCAATGTAAAATATATGCAGACATGATGTTAGCCCTATGATCTAAACATAAAAAAAATAAATAAAGGGGCATAAAATCGATAATGGCTCCAATCAATTAATTTTCATTGCAAAAAGAATAAACAATCTAACAAGACATATAAATACAAATAGGAAAAAAATCCTAATTTTCAAGATATGATATCCTTTGGAAGTTCAATAAGTTCATCCCAATCAAAATTGTTCATAAATTTTCAGAAGGTAAAATCACAGGCGACATAAGAACCATGCCAACAACAGTTAATAATAAAATCATTTGGGCACTATATTAAAGAAGGAACTTAACACAAGCATTGAGTACCTCAAACTATTTCTTGAAATTCCTTCATTCACTCTAGATTCAAAATTAGCAAACGCTGTCAATAACTTGTGAGCAAGAGCAATTGCTGATTCCATTTGCTTCCTGGTCTCCCTTTCTTTTTCAGCACTTAGAACTAGTGAATGCTGTTGCTCTTCCGAAACAGCACACAACAGCCTTCTTTGTTCATTGGTTTCTCTAAGCTCATTGGTTATTTGTTCAAGGCTTAGATGTAACTCATGCATTTGCTCCTCATATTGCTCACCTTTCTTCCGTGCTTGGAACAGTTCAGACTTAGTCACATTCAATTCTTTATAGCTCTCTGAAATTACATTCTGTTGTTCAACTGTTTTTTCCCTCAAAGTGGTCAGCTCTTTTAAAGCTAACTCCAACCTTTTCTTCTTATATATCAATGCATCAGCTGCTTCCTCTGCTAACTTAGTCTTTTCCCCCACTGTTGATGTCAGCCTGAGTATTTCTTGCTCAAGTTTCCTCATTTCTGCAGTTTCCCATTTTTGGCATTCTTTTTCAGCATCAGATAGAGCTTCTTTAAATATTAAGCCCAACAGCCCTTGCATGATAATAAACTCCATATCTGCATCCTCAAATTCCAATCTGCTAGAAGGTTGAGCATCATGAGCAGCTTCTTTAAATGCAACATTGGCAATGCATCTAAATTCACTTATAGTCCCTTCTAGAACACTTTTATGTACATCTTGAATAACAGCAGCTTCAGCATGCACATCTATATCACCCTCAAGCTCATGAATAGCATGTACCAAATTCTTTTTAGTCAATTGTTCTTGAGACAATTTCTCCTTAGCATCTGAAAGCTGTGATGAAAGAAATCTAATTTCCTTTTTCTTATCCGCAAGCATTTCCCTCAATTGGTGATTTTCAGTATGTAGTGACTCCATCCTATCCCTTAAACTGTTAACAGACCCATTTTTTTCACTGAATGGGTGCTGTTTCTGATTTCCAACAAAAACAGCATCCAATTTTGTAATGAAATCCGGAATTTTTTTCCTCAACATTTCCAACTCCTTATCCTTCTTCAATGGTGATGAAGAACCTCTTTCTCTATAAAGTTGCCCCCTGAGACGGATATTCTCTTCAGTAATCTCTTGGACTTCAGACTCATGGTCTCTTTTCATCTCAGTTATCTTAGAATCATAATGACTGATCAATTCATCTGTAGGCATCTGCGTTAGCGAAGCAGAATCTGGATTGTCAGGCTTGTTTGAGTCATCATGTTTGCCATTTCTATCACTAATTGAAGGGGGTAATTGATTACCTGAAAGCTTGCTGTGTAAACGGCCACCCATCTTATGATCACAACATTCCTCTCCATTGTCCAGGGATCCATGAGAAAGAAGCAGCCCAGTTTCTGAGGCAAATAGTTTTTTGGAAAACACCTCCAATTCCTGACGCAGACTTGAGATCTCATTAAGTTTGTGAAACAAATTTCCATTTTCAGAGTTACAAACTTGAGCATTTTGGTCCCATAACTTCCGTTCAAACTCTTCCTGCAAACTCCGGATACAATTGTTGATCACCATCTCTTCGATTTCTGACTGGAACTCCTGCTCCTGTTGCCACTCAGAAAGTGATGCCTTTGACGACTGAGTTATTACTTCTGTCTTTTGGCAGAAAGTTTCAAGAGTAGTGGTTAGATTTTCAATGGTTTTATCAACATAAATCCGTCTTTCTGGAACCTCCTCATGCAGAATACCACCTAATCCTACTAACTGGGAGCCCGAACTCATACTTCTAAAGGAATTATTCCCTCCGATTTTATCATTTTCCTTCTTAAGCTCCTTCAACAGCCCATTAACTACAAGTTGAATGCTCTCAACAGAGTCTAGCAGTCCATTGTGATTCACACTGGTATCAGACAAGAGATTATTAGTAGGTTCATTTGCACTTGCACGATAACTATGTAGTTTTTCCTTTAGCCCAACCAACTCCATTTCTTTCTGGGAAATTTTCTCAGCTGCCTCTTGCTCAACCGCATTAATCATGCCTTTAATGACACAGTCACTCACCATCCTAGAGATAGTCAGCCGTTCGTTGATGTCTACCAAAAAGGATTCCATTTCCTCAACTATACAGTCACCCAGACTCTCATTTCCCTCGCCGTTATTACTAATCCGCTCCCTTAAATCCATACCGGTTAAGCGCTCCGTTTTCAGTTGCTCCCTAGTATGTGCGTATTGCTATCAACAATTTGGGGCCGTCCAAAGTATAAGGTTAAACCCAAAAAGCTGCCAGAATAAGGAAAAGAAAAAAGAAAATTTCATTGACTTCCCAAAAAAGTTAGACGAGGAAACAGAGTTGTATTATCAGATCAGCACAGGATTCATTTGCAATAGTAATATGATTCAAAAGTATCAAAAGCCGATTGGAAGGAAAAAATTTATTAAAGAACAACAAATAGAAAATATTCAAACCCAAACTGGAGTGTTCGCTTCCAAAATAATTGAAGTGGAATACTGTTCAGTCTGATACCTGAGCTTCCATATATTTCGGCAGCTAAAATGAATGACCAAAAAGCTGACAAGCACGATGAACCGGAATCAAGCTTCAATGCGAATATACGCTGCTTAGTTGCAGCTACAATGCAGATTTTAAGCTTTAGCAAAATAAAACTCCAGTGCAAAGCCAATCTCGACTAGAGCAAAAAACTTGAGTGTCGGGAACTACAAATACAGATTTTGGCTGTCTGAAAGGAAACGAAGACTTGTCAATAAACAAAGAGGCAGAAGGTGTTTGAAAATCCCAAGACGACCGCTGAAATTTTTTTAAAAGGAAAGTTCTGTCACTGAGAGAAAGGTCCTGCCAAACGGAGTACCGGTTAGGGTTTAGCAGAAAAGGAAGTGTTTGAGGCCATAAACATCGTTGGTGAGAGCGGGAGAGAACGCGCCAAAATAAAACCCCCAGAGTTCAGCGTATTTACCGAAAGGTCGTGCAGGAGACCAAATATGTAAGAACAAATTAATAACGAATAATCATAGTCAAAAAGTGGACGATATTCCCATTTTGTCTTTTAATTTATATATATATATAAAGGTTTATTGAGAACAACGTTTCTAAAAACCAAACACACGTTCAATAGTGTTTTTCAGAAAATGAGGCATTTCCCAAATCCTGAAAGTTACTTGTTCAATATAATTTATTATTTATAGAGTAATTATGTGAGAATAACTGTATCTCCACTTACAAAACATACTTCTCCAACATTTACTTGAACTAGATTTTGTTTGTTTAATAAAAGCTGTAATATTTACCCCATACCCACCACCTCATGTGCATGTAGTTTAAAAATATATTATATTTTAAAATGAAATGAATAATTGTCTAGTTAGCAGGAATCATTCAAAATTTAAATATAATATAGGGCAACGGTTAGTGAGTGATAGCTTAGGGAAATCTGACTCTATTTGGCAAGGCATTTGGAAGCTCAAAAGCTTGCTCAACAGTATTTTTTGTAAAACGAGATAATCTTCTTCACGTATTTATTTTATGTTACGTAAAAGCACTTCTCCATCGTGTTCTTAAGCGAACCTTGTATAAATTATCAAGAAGCCGTTTGCTAATTCTCATGTTCGCTAACGGAAATCACTATTTTGACCTTGTAATGTACACAACAATTGAGTTTTCATGAGAATAGCAACACCGTGGGAGTGGGGCCAAAATAGAGAAGACAGCGGCAGGATTTATAAAAGCAATCATAGCGATGGGAGTTAGTGATGATTAGCAACTTCCATGTTGACTTGTCTGTAATTATAAGTCATTGCATGGCAGCTCACAATTCTGTTAAAAAAAAAATCGCCCGCTTTATTTTTTTAATTCGGTTTTTACATTTTTTATCAAGCCCTTATTCCTTTTCGATCATGGGCATTAATTCTGTGTTCATTATTTATAATAAGGATTAATGTGGATGTAATACAAGGGACATGCATATAATCACAAGGTATAAATAAAAATGAAGCTTTTTAAAAATAAAACGATGGAACAGAACTTTTTTATCGTCAACATCAAGACAAAAACTCATTACAGATTAATTTTTTATTTATTTAAGATGGACAAATCTGAGCTTGAAAATTAAAAATGTGTCCCTTGCATTAATAAATTTCTTCAATTACATTCGATTTACTTATCGAATAACTTAAAGTTCCTTAATTTGACAAAGTCAATTGAGATCAAGTGCTTGTTTGGTTTGCACTTTTAAATCGCGTTGCACGTAAGTTAAGATAAAAATTCTATTACATATTTATCTTAGAATCTGTAAAATCACTCTCCCAACAGTTTTTCAAACACGTACCAAGACTCCAAAAAGAAATTGTCGAAAGTGTTGATATTTATGACTAAAATTATTGTATCATTTTTTTTGTTTTTAATAGGCTCCTTTCTTAATTATTAAGGTATGCTTGTGTGCATAGGCGGACCTACAAAGGTTCCACCGGGTGCAGCCGCGCCCCTAACTTACAGAAAATTAGGTATATATTAATACTATGTGATTTATTTTGCACTCACTCATTTGATAATTTTGAACCCAAGAAATTTTTGACAAATTCTTCTCAAAATATATTAAGAATAAATTCCATTTATTTACTCAAAAAATAATTTGCACCCACTGAATCAGATTCTGCGTCCGTCACTGTGTGCGTTTGAGATTAAAGTGAGTAATTAGTTGGGAAACGTCTTGCAGTAGTCAATTCAACGCCTTGGTTGAGAATGAGTTCTATCTTTGTCAACTAAAGCATATATCCAACGTGGCCCACTAACTAAAGCAAATGTTATTATTAGTTAACAAGTTAACATCCATAACATTTAACCAATGGTTTTTTATTTAACCTTTGATGCTTGTATTGGGATATCACTATGTCGAATTTGAGTATCATCATGGTTCAAATGGGAGTCATTTGTCTAGCATCACTTTTTTGTATTCATATAAATTTAAATTCACTATCTAATGAGTAATTTAGATGTTTTTCCCTTGTTAAGATACATATGTTCTCTTAACGAAGATAATTATATTTAAAACGATATCATATATATGCTTGTTTGGCAACGTTTGGCTTATAGTTATAAGCACGTTCAACAGTGTTTTTCGCAAAACGAGACAATCTCCTCCATATATCTGCTTCGGCTTGTGTGAATAAGTCCATAAGTACTTCTCCACCGCTTTACTAAACAGACACATTATTTATGGAAATCTCTTCGGATGATCAAACATGCGAGAGACCAAACCCATTCCTCCAGTTTTACTTGCTCTTTAAGAATTATTGTCAGCAAGACCAGCCTAAGGTACTTCTTGTATATTCACTGTCGTCCTTGTTTGAGAATTCTTTATTGTTAATTGTGCACGCAAGTAAGATAAAATCATCTTGAAATCTGTAAAAACAATCTTAAAATATATAAAAATCATCTTAAAATTTATAAACTCATTTCTTCCCACAGATTTCTTAATACACATTATGTGGAGGCCAAATAGCATTTCGCAAATGATTCACAAATTACTACAAATGTTTAATGTTTACGAGGGTTGATAAAGACGACGACGACGACATGATCATCATCATCATCATAGTACAAAAGTTGATCATCATAGTACAAATTTCTTTTTATTTCGCTAAAGACAGCACAAGTCCAATCAATCATCCCCATAGCCTAGCAGCTGTCATTTTCCCTTTGCTTTTGCACGCTGCAAAAAAGAAGCTTCAGCCGACTAGTCACTACCAACCATACCTTTGTTAATGGAAATCTTGCAAAATCTCCACCATTACAAAAACTTAATGTTTGAGGATCCGAACTTTTTGAGTGGGTGCGGCTCATCTTTATTAAACACAACTCTTACTTATCTGTATCTTATACATCTTTAGCTATGCGTAAATATACTTCGTTTTGCGTATGCCTTCATCCCCACCAAGTTTTCAGTTCTAAGTGTGAAGAATGAGTATCATCCGGATAGATTATGAGTTTGTTTGGAATAACGTTTTCAAAAATCAAATGCACGTTTAACAGTATTTTTCTGTAAAATAAAATAATCTCATCTATATATTTACTTTGATTTACGTAAAAGTGCTTCTCTACCGCATTCTCAAACGGGCACTATATATATTGCCTTTTCAGGTTCCATACAGGATAGATTTTAGACGGAGCTTGCCTTTTTATACAATCACATAGAGCTTACTTTATTGGACTGGCCCAACACAACTAGTAACGGGCTGAGCCCAATACACATAGAGTGCCCCAAGACATATCGGGCCGAATTTGACGATAAGACATGCAGAAGAAGATTGGCTCTCTTGTATCATCAACAAAGATTATTTTTGTATCAAAAAAAAAAAACAAAGATTATTTAGTTGGTAAGGAATTGAGTTACAACTTATAGGGTTATGGGTTCACATCTCGCCGTTGATATAAAGATCTTGTTGGCAGACAATATGTACAGGTATGCTCTAATCTCGTAAGCCCATGAGATCCGACTCCCCTATATTTTTTCTCATAGAAAAAGATACTCTTGCATCCTTATTAAAAACAAATAAATAAAAAAACATTAAATCTTTTTTTGGCCAAACATTAAACCTTTTTTGAAAAATAAATTTTTCAAGTAATATAATTTTCCTCTTTCACTTAAAAAATCATGTAGCTTTTTATATTTTGATTAACATTGCATATTCAGTAACAGAAATGTAATAATTATATAAAATCCATAAGAAAATATACTACTCCTCTTAATTCATATATTCGGTGTATAATTATATATATGTATTGTATTTATTTGAGAATATGAAACAGAAAATAACACAGTGATTAATTTTACTATATATTTGTTTACTTTAATATTTTTGTGGTATAAGTTATAAAAAAAATATTTTTTGTGACATAGAATATATTTTCTAGAGAAATTTTTGTATACTTTGTGGATGCATTTCAGTTTAACCTACCCTCTAGCAAAAGAAAAGAAAAAGAAAAAGGATAGAAAAAGACCATAGTAATTGTCAAAGGATCGAAAGATGTCATATAATTTCAAAATACCACAGAGGTGCTAATCTAACATTTATGAAGTTTACATAAAATGACAAAATAACCCTCCTATCATATTTACGAGGAAAGAGAGAGGGTGAAAGGTGGCGAGGAAGAAAATGAGTACGTTCCATTCGTTGAGAGCTTGATGTGTACGTAGAAAGCTTGGAGCTTAAGGTATGTGATTTTACCCACAAAAATGCGTCTCTGTCTGCTTAATCATCAACTCGTCTTCTTCTTCTATTTTGATGGATAATGCTTGGGCATGAGGCATGGGTTTTTAGGAGGACTGTGGGTATTTATGCGGGTTATTATTTTGTGATGGAGATGAAGATGAAGGTATATTTGATTGTGAGCACTTAGTTTGTGGAAGTTGGAAGCTTGTTGCATTGGGGTTCATGTGGTTGATGGAGTGGCTTGTCCTTGATGGTTTACTATTTGGGACGAAGGCATGTTGCATGGAAGTTAGAAGAACGCATTGAGTGGGTACGAAATTAGCTAGTAATAATGAATAGTAAACAGAAAAGCATGGCTGGGTGTGTTGAGAAAATGTGTAAGTGTAAGACCCTGACTAGAAGATGGTAATTGCTGAAGTTATTGCGTGTTTTCACCCCTGTTTTCTTTTGTATTTTTGTAGGTGATGAATGAAATGTAAATGCAAGTTAACTGATACGTGTTGCGGATTACCTGAAAAAAAATGAAATGCAGTAAAGGATCAAGTTATGTGCAGGAAATATTTTGTATTTTTCATGTAGGAGGAAAATTTGAAAGATATGGCGAAGGTGTGGTTAAGTACAATGGAAGAAGTGTGAAGGTAGGAACAATACAAGATGGCACAAAGTATGAAGACTTGAGGGTACTTATATCAAGGTGGATTAGTAGTAAAGACATGAGTTGCGACATTAAATAAACGGTTGGTTTTGATGAAAGAACATTAATTGATCTCGATAATGATGGTGACATTGGAAATCTATTTCTGCATAATTACACATCAATATGGTTATTGTTTATAATGAATTAGTTATTTGCAATTATGAAGTCCTTAAAAAATGTGTCCAACATCAAATTCAAAGTCATCATTCGTCACCATGGAGTCTGCATAAAAAATGTGACGCCTAACTTCTCATCCATCTACATTGATGTCAGTCATTAGCATTTTACACACTAGTGACGTCACTTAAATTCAAAAGCAAATGGTTATCTTCAGTTATTTAGTCATATCCATCAGCATTGATGTCCAACTGAAACCGTCATACTAACACTGCTACTTATCCTGTGAATTCCCCAAAGTACATACAAATGATCCCGATTAATGTCTTCATCACACATAGTAATCACACCCTATAATTATTGGAATGTGTTAAAGTCCAACTCAATTTGGTCACTACATTACTGCAAGGTATAGTTTTTAATATTGAAATTCGCACATTTTTTTTAAAAAAGGGAGTAAAAAAATGAAGGCGGTGACATTTTTGAAATTACATACACATCAACTCTTGATGAATTTTGTGTTTCTTCACCATAATGACTTTTGCTTATAACCCTGCTATGTGTTTATTATGTCTGGGTACTTGATTTGGTGTATAAAATGTAACTGTAAACTGAATCAGGTGGGGTTAATAAAATAGAAAAGAATTTAAAAAAAAAAGAACATACGACGTCCCATATAGCGTTATAGGGCGCCGTAGGTTACACCCTACTGCGCCTCTCATCATATTGGACGCTGTATGCCTTAACTTTCTACTCCTCTCACATACACATTCCTCGAGAAAGGGCGCCTATTAGATTAAAAATAGGGAGTAAAAAGTACCATTTATAATAGTGCTACTTCATAAGCGTATTCATAATACCTAGACCTTTATACATAATATATTATATAAATATTTACTTGTCTCCCTCACAACTTTTAACCATGAGAAGCTATGTTGTACAACTTTTCCCTCTCATCGTCCGTATGACTCTTCATCTGCAGACATGCATTTAACTCTTCATCACACGTTGACTTATTCACGTCATTCTCATAATCCTTTACGTCATCACATTCAATATCAATATGGGACTTCTGTTGTGACTTCCTCTCTCATGTCTTACATGTTGCATCTTTTTTATCAGCTCCTCACCCACCATGTTGGTAAGGCTTTTATGATTTTCTTCAACACCATTAACCAATCCAATGGTAAATGCAAGTCATTCAGATCTTGTATGCATTACACAACTTGAGTTTCTCAATTACATACCTTAAACATGTCAAACTCACTATAAAAAAACCAAATATATACATACGGGTCTAAATTTACCGCAATTTTTTTCTCATCTTTATTGTATATAACTTCATTTGCACTTTTTCCAAACAATACACCAATATAGCTCTTCTCTTTCTCCATCATTTCCATTATTCTTTGCTTTGTCCAGAATTCAATAGCAGTCTTAAACTTACGATCACTACCAGAAAAATCAGAATTAGCGACGGAAAAATCAGGTTTAACGACGGAAAAATCGGAATTAGCGACGGATTTTTTCCGTCACTAAAACGAGGGTCGCTAAATTTAGCGACGGACGTTTTAGCGACAGAATTTTCCCTCTCTAATTAGCGACGGAAAATTCCGTCGCTAATTAGAGAGGGAAAATATCCGTCGCTAAATTGTAATTATGGAACAAAACATGATCATCGCTAAATTTAACAATTCCATTGTTAAATGTGTTATATTTCATCGCTAAATAAACAATTACATTAATTTATATCACCATATTTATCAATTTTATCACTAAATAACTCAGATTTTAAATATAAATAAATTACGCATTTAAAAATCGTTTTATAAAAAAACCCTATTCAATCACACAATTGACCCAAAAATCAAATTTTAAATAGTAATATCAAGTACATGATGTTTTTAACCATAAACATACATCCTAATGTCTGATAAAAGTCTTACAGTTAAAAAATAATACATATAAAAGTTAGAAGCTCCAAAAAATACAATCATTATGCCACTTTATCCATGTCTATAAACATGAGCTTTCTTTATCCCACCAACTACCTTTATCCATGCTTGAGCCACTTAAACATGATTTTCTTCATGTAGAACTCCAACTCCTTACCCTCCAAAGTGTAGCTATAAATTCAAGAAAATCAAATAT
>JANTPZ010084315.1:0-19150 GCA_025593235.1 Vachellia pachyceras
CAGCTTGATATACATCCTGGGATGTCCAATGGCAAGATGGCAAACAATGGCGAGAACAATGAAAGCTTGTCTTGCTTGCTGACCATGGGAAATTCTTGTAAGAGTTTGGAGAAATCTGATAATGTGAAGAGACACCGGTTTTTGCTTTTTGGTCAACCCATACTCACTGAGCAACAAATTTCTCGAAGCTGTTCTACTGATAAGTTGTCTCAGAATGTTAGTGAGAAAGATTTCCCAGACGAAAATAGAGACAAGACAAAGTGCAAATTGGGTGATTCACAATCTGGTCTTTCTCAGCAGTTTTCACCTGGAAAATCTTCTAATGTTGAGTATTCTTGGCAACTAGGCTTGGATAACGGTCATTGCAAGGTTTTCATGGAATCTGAGGATGTGGGACGGACCCTTGACCTATCGTGTCTTGGTTCCTACGAAGAGCTTTACAGAAGACTGGCCAACATGTTTGGAATTGAAAGATCTACAATGTTGCGCCATGTACTCTACTATGATGCATCAGGTGCAGTTAAGCAAACTGGACTAGAACCCTTCAGGTACCGCTTGTGCTGCTTTCTCTCATCTTAGTTCCAATCATGATCTCATCTTCACCGAGGACTTAAACCTGGCTTGTCATGAATGTCTAGCTTGTATTGTTCGGTCATGTATTTATTGTGCTTCTGTTTCTCTGGGTTCTCCTCGCAGTGACTTCATGAAAACAGCGAAGAGATTGACAATTCTGACCGATTCAGGCAAAGAGTTTTAAAAGTTAAAGGTGAGAGCTTTCTTCTCCTTCTTATTTCAAGTGATCTACTTGACCTGTCCATGGACTATAAAAGAGGTAACCAAGAAGGGTTTTCTTTTCTTTTATGGGTATTGCAATTGTTTTCCTAGGTGCTCTGACTCAATATGTTTTACAGATGTTATCATGGAATAGATGTATCAAATGAAATCAAGGGAGGTACGCTCAGCGTTTGCTCTTTGACATTTGTGGCATGAGATGTGAGAAGGTGAAGGGCGTAAGGTTTGGGAGCAGCTGACTATGTGGACTGGATATTATATCAACATTGGCATCTTCATTTCCTGCTTAAAGTCTACATGTCCCAACGGATAATGGTCCCATCTCATGTAAACTATTGTTTGCAATATTATAATTATTATCTTCATCATTAACCAAGATTTCGTTCCTACCATTGCTGGCTCCCCGCGACGACCTCACATGCACAAGAAAACCATATATGTTGAGAAGTTTGTAGAGGGGGTGAATTTGATTGAAAATATTTGAACTTTTGGCTTTGACTATTTAATTTTAGTTCTGGTTGCTGACTTTGCTGAGTGGGAGTGTGAGGTTGGCCTTCATTGACGTAGTTACTGCCTCCCGACTTCACGGTCCTCTGTTTGTGGGTGTTCAGAAACTGTGTCCCGTCCAGCTTCTTAAGATAAATGAATCATGGAGATTAGCATCAGAAAATTATGAATCGTATATAAATTAGCAAGCATTTAGTGAAAACAAAGTGAGTAGTCTAATCGAACAGTCCTATCAGAAAGCTGGCAATAGCGCGTAGTTTTATTCTTTATCAGCCCGGGAAGTGTCGAACAAAGTACATGGTCGAGAAACTCGGAGCACCTTTCTGTAGTAGAAGACCATGATCAGTTATAGAAAGAAGTGAAGCCTCCTAGTCGTAGAATAACCAAACACACCCCCCCCATTTAATTATCACAACATTTTTGTTTCTGTAATAGTAGAAGACGGGTCAGAACTTGGAAGGAATAAATTACATAAAAGAGTACCTATGTATCATTCTAAGATAAGAGGTGTGTAATGAATGATAGTATAATTTTGACCAGCAAGCCTCGAAGACATTGAGGAGCTCTGGGATCTGAAAATCCAGAAGACATGGCTACGGATCAATAGTTGGGGAATCCAGAGGGGGGTTCCTGAGAAGAAATTTGCAAAATCAAGTGCTCATATTTGATGTGCTGCGTTGGGGAAAGAGTCCAAGCGAGACGTTGGAGACAGATGCGGTCTTGCCCTTTGCCCAACCCAACCTAGGGGTCCCGAGCAAAAGTCACACGTGGGGCTGTGTGGGACCAACGTTAAAAATTGAAAAACAGACGAGATTCACGTGCAAGCAGCGCCCCATCTGAGTCGCCGTTTTGATGGTCGGGCCTTCTTCAATTTGACTCCCCCCCCCCCTTCTTCCTGATCTCCTTCCTCTCTTCCCTACCTTCTCTATCGCTTGCCTCTAAAACTACCATTAGAGAGAGAGAGAGTAGTTTTTTCTTATGGATTATGAAGTGATAAACGTATTCCTATCCGTTTTGCCCCCAGGATCTCCCGCCCCAACAAGTTTGAATTTCCTGCGTTCTCAGTTTCCATAGCAGTAGTTCAAGAAGTTCGATTTCTTCGGGTTGCCAAAGAGTTAGGAGGAGAGGAAGATTTGCGATGCACTAACATTGGGTGGCGATAATCTTGTATTAAATTATCAGAATGATATCAATCGTCGTAATATTAATTGGCCATTAGTTTCGTTATAGCCTGAAGCGAACGATTTCTTGTCAACGAAAATTGAGGTAACGACATTGAAATCTAAGTTATCGATTGATAACAGAGGCTTCTAGTCCTCTTCAAGCTTCTTGGTAATGCACAATGCGGGCCCAACAAGAGAAACTAGTTTTTGCCGCGAACAAGGACTATAAATAAATTTCCATAATGAGGGATACCCATAGAATCACGTACAGGAGGCAAAACTTCAAACTTTGAACAAAGCTTAAAAACATCTAACCAACGGTCAGAATAGAGACACATTAATCGAAATGAAAATATACTGTACATAAATTTGCTCCATAGGCCCGTGCGAACCTAGAATGGGGTTACATTAGCCACGGTCCAACTATTCTTACAAGTATCAGAAACAAGATATACCTCTATTCCATCCCATCTCAGTCCAGAACAGCAATCTCTTGATCAACCCTCCAGTAATTTGCGTCATTGAATTCCTTCATTCCAGGCCCGCCCTCTTCTGAATCATCCTTTTCTGGCACTTTTGGGACAACATTTCTTTTCAATGGCCCCGCTTCCCCGACTATTCCTTCTTTGAGAGCCTGCTCCATGGCTTTCTCGGTACCTTCTAATTCCACACCAACAAATTCAACATCCTCTTCAAAAAGGGAGGGCACGGCTGCTGATCTCTGACTCAAGTCCCCTTCCCGCTCACTCGAATCTCTAGTAGTTGGTGAACCATTTGCAGGTGCAGATTCCCCACTTGACAGTGAACAAGAACTGGAGTTGCCTAATTGAGATTTAGTGGATAGATTGCTATCAGAACCATCACGATCAACAAAGGGATTTGTGCTTGAACCAAGAACTTGCATATCAGATGGTTCAGCCCATCCCACCAAGTCGGGTAATGGCTTATTCTCAAACAGTTCCTCCTTATCAGATGCCTCGAACCTGAAAAATCCCAGGTCATGTGCCGAACCTGCCTTCTCACTTTCCAAGTTTAGAGTGCCACCATTTATTGGTTTGTCATCACTTAATCCACTGAAGAAGTTTGTACTCGAGTTAGAGTAGTCATTTGTGGTATTTCTGCTTGCAGCCAATTCCTCTTCCTCCCCTACCACTACCTCATCATCACTACTGTTGTTCCCACCATTTGTAGCTCCATTCAAGTTAATCTCATCCATCATCTCAGAAGACGTTCCCCTAGGTGCATTATCGTCTCTGTCATCTTGGAACGCAAACCAGTTGGAGTTTGTAAAAAGGCTACTGCATATAAAAGAAAATAAAAACACAATAAGCCCTCTTATTGCCAAATCGAAATGAAGATTCATAAAGAAACACTAACAGAGATCCCAAGATTTGTTGCCAATGAATGTCCAGAAAAATGATTGGGGGTATAGCATGATGATTTAAGGAAAGAAGGGATGGCAAGTGGAAGACAAAGCATACAAGAAAACCTGGAAAGATGTCAACTCAACACAGTAGACACGGTCTGGTAAATGAATCCTTAACTAGACTAGGACATAATAACTTGTCATATACAAATTAGAGACTGACCTTCCATGATCATCAGCAAGCCTTAGAGACGATATGACTACTTTAGCAGAATCATCATCAAAGTAGACGTCCTGCATTTTATGCAAGATTTATGATGCATCAGCATATCTTAAGAAAATAGTACAAGACCACCAGACAGTTTGGTCTATTTTACATGGGACTCATTCAAAGGAAGGGCAACTAATGCTCAAACGGTGAATTGCAAATCACAACACAAGTCAGCAACGTGCTTGACAGTTGCGTGGATAGCAGGCCATAAAGCAATGGTCCAATTTCCAAGGTTGACATTTTATTTTAGCTAAGCTGGCTCTTGCTCTTGTTTTCCTTAAAAATGGCAAGATAAGCCAAGGAAAAATTATTTTAATGACCAATAATCAAAGCCTTTACCTCATCACCTCGACCATGCCCTCCATGGTCCTGAAACAAAGACAATCAAAATACTAAACCACAACATAAAACCCACCGATATATAATGCCCAGCCCATAAGGAAAATCTTAAAAAAAGCAAATGGGAGGATTCAAGAGCGCACATACATGCACACAAATGTGCACATGCATGCACAGAGATGGGGAGAGGAGGCAGCTAACTACACACCTCTTCATTATCTTCACTTCCATAAATTTTGTACTTAAAAGCTTGGCTCAAATTATTGGTTAATGCTGCAACATCAAAGTCTCTATTATGAAGGTCATCATCATCACTATCCCTCATCCTATCTTGTAATGCAGTGGGGCGTCTGCACACATAAAGGAAAAAAATAAGATGCACAGCTTTAAAAGGGAGTATATAACACAGATAGAAGGCACAAGTATAGATCATTTTCACCAGGCCATAAAATTAACATGTAAACAAGCGCCACATGAATATCAACTATGTGCTTGTTTGGGAATTCCTTATTCCGAATGGTGCATGCAAGTCAAGACAAAACCATCTCGAAATCCATAAAAACCATTTCGCAATCTGTAAATTCTTCCTGGATTCTGTAAATTCTTCTCAAAATCTATAAACTCCTTTCCCCCAACGAATTCCTAAACACATTATTATGGCCCTATCCAAAACATGTTAAGTTATATATAATACTTATCACAGTAATATAGTTCTTCCTATGCTAAATTAATTCATAACCCATCTCAACTTTAGGTTGTGTGTACATAACTTCGCCAAACAAGTGCAACATGAATATCAACTATTACAGCCCTATCCAAAACATGCCAAGTTATATATAATACTTATCATGGTAATATAGTTTTTCCTATGCTAAATTAATCCACAACCTATCTCAACTTTAGGTTATGTGTAGATAACTTCGCTAACCTTTAAACTAGAGAAAATCTCACTTTTGGTCTTCATTATTTATTTAAGGGCATCAGATCTTGCCTACTTTAATTCATTTAATTTATATAACGACAGAAAAATTTAAAAGATATCACAATGCAAAAAATAATATTGGCCTAGCAGTAACACTTTGCAAAGCATTTGAGACAAGCAATTGACACTAGAGCTTACCCACAAGCCCAGCGATGAACATTCTCAACCATATTACGCTCTTGTAGAACTGTAGCTTGCCATTCATTCCACTCGTTGTTTTCCTGCATAAAAGTCAAACAAATCAAGTATCTCAATCCCTGTGTAAAGTATTCATCTTGTAACTGCAAACTTATAAACATGGTTTTCTGGTTAAACCAGCTGGTCTAGTCCAGTTTTCTTAACATTGAAAAACATCAAGGACTCACAAGCCACAATGCTCAAATCCCTAATAGAGAAGAAAATGGGCTTTAGTGGAAGATCATTAGAGGTCATATGAAATGCTAAAAAAGTTAAGGCTACACAAGTTTTAATCCATAATATCAAATTCAATAAAAATTCATATTTCATCAATTCTACACATTTACACAAGTGGAAAATTTTCCACTGCTGCTTGTCTTCAAAATGTAAAAACATGACCTAAATTCTGCATCAAGAGTTACAGAGTATATTACTAACCTGAAGAAAGGCCTGTATGTGGTTTTGGTTGTGAGCCAAGTTAACAAGTTTGTTAGCAAATCGGGTGATATGTCCAATATTTCCTGCCCGTGGTGTCCATTTGCCAGCAGCAGCTACTGTCGGCTGCAAGATCACTCAAGACTTCAGTTAAAAGAGGTTATAACTGTGAGTACAATAATTGAAACGTACAATATTATGAATTTCATCCAATTATGTTTACTCCAGCAGTCCAGCTTAAATATGTTTTGTTCAAAAATAAAAGTAAAATAAGATGCAAATTATGATGATTAATTTCATATGTACTATTGAACATCTTATCAGCCAATTATGGTTCTTCGCATCCCTAATTAAAGGTTAATTGATTGTGACTCAATGTCAACAGTGCGCAAGGTTGGCATTAAACCGCCAAGATATGACATCCCATCCATCACTTGATAGCATCTGCTTACCTCATTGCCATCACTATAAAACACGGGATTTTTATCTGCTCGGAGAACTTTTCCAATTATATCACACTCTCGAAGAAGATGATCAACAACGGCATAAGTTTCACTCTCCAAACACGACAGCATTATACTTTCTACATGATGGTGTAACGAGTTATTGAATGGATATCTGTATTAGATAAACAAAAATAAGACAAGTGAGAGCCTGTATCATCAGTCAAGTTCAGAAATTTCTAGACAATAGAAATCAGGATTCTGCTGGGAATTGGCAACTTTGCCTAATCCAACATCATTAGTTACTTACTCAAAGAAAAGATCAATAACTCGTCGAATGATTCCACATGTGACCAATTCTACTTCGGCCAAATGATTCCCTGCTTTCAAAAGTACAGCAATAAACTCAACTATCTGAAATAAATAGTAGATAAGTCAGAAACAAAAAAACATAAATATATATTCAGACCTTGTTAGACTGCTGAGCGGGAATATGTAATGATTAAATTACAACATAATCAAACTGCAACATGATTTACCAAAAATAGCCATGCATGACAAATTTCCACAAAAATTTTAACTTCTAACCTTTAATCGATGCTTTCCAAGTGGAGGCCTCAATTCTCCATATGTTGTAGGCAAAACCTTTTCATCAGATGATACATGCAAAAGCTTAAGCAAGTCACCTGCCCAGAAAACAGTAAAGATTTTGAAATGAAAAGATTGTGGCCACACGTGAAGTACAAATGTATCTTTCTCCCATTGAGGGATCTTCCTTGTCTACTTCTCACATGCAAAAGTTCATCCCCTTCTCAGTTTTCTTAAATGAATAAAGGGAGAAAAACAGTATACATCTAGTAACTTGTACTAATTGAAAAACCTCACAACCTTCTCTAATAACAACAAATTTCCTCAATTTTATTATCATTCTAAACGCCATGTATTACGATAGAAACACAAATTCAAAGCACTTGCACCTAATGAAAAAAAATATATCACCAGATGCAAAACTTCAAATAAGTTTACCAGGAAATCAGTCATATTAACAAGAAGTCGTGCACATATAAACACTCAACAACATGGGGATAAAACAGAAGAAACACATCAAATATTACCAAGTTTTTGCAGCATTGCAAAAATAGTCTCTCGGTTAACAGGAACTGGAGCCTCATACATGTATTGACTGCGGAAAGAATGAAAAAGGGGAGACGAGCTTGCAGATCTTTTCAAATCCAGCAAAGAAATACACACACAGAGGGAGCAAATGAGACTAGACTTTGATTGTGAATATTCCAAAGCATGATCCAAAATTCTTGCCACAAAACTGCATGTTACCAACAAATTAATAATTAATTCATAGTAAATATTAAATAATTAAACAATAGGCTATAAAGCTTTGCACTAACAGACCTTGGGCTTGAAAGTTTAATTGCTAGAGCAGATGAAGCATTTCGAGCTATTGTACACAATGTTTCAGCCGCATTAGCATGAACTTCAGGAGGACTCTGGTTCATTGAAAAGTTACCCGGATTACAACACAAAAACACCACAGTTTAGAGCGCTGTTTAAATGTGCCTCCTACTACACATAGTGAACATTACAATATGTACCAGATCAAACTTAGGAATCTGTGAAAGTTCTCTGAAAGCCGTATAATATCTAAAGAAGCCCTCACCAGGATGGACAACATACAACTAATAAACCAAGCCTAGCTAAACCGCTAGATCAATATAAATCTGGAGAGAATCTTCACTTACAGATGGGCTTAATTTATCAACAATCATCTCTAGCAGGTTGCTCTCAACCAACCATTGTACCAGATCGATGTAGTTGGGATACACATGGTCATCAGCACCTACTAATCGAACCAAAACCTGTGTAGAGAACTTGTTTCAGAATCCATTTAACAACTTAGCAAGATCACAACATCAGTATAACTACCGCTAAAAGAAAAGCTTACCTCCATAATGGATGTAATTCCTATCAAATCAACCAGTTGCTGAAAAACATTCTGATGGGCCTGCAGAAAGTATGTTGAAGCATAAACAAAAAAACAAATTCACAAGAATACCACATATCGGACAGCTTAATTGCCTGTTTGATATCAACTACAAGTTATTTCACTGTAAAGTGCCACGAAGGCAATGCATATCTATACCCAGAGCTTTAGTTCTCTCCTTAAAATAGTAAACCTCAATCAAATAAAATTATCAAATCATACTACAAAAGCATGCTTATTTGCTTACTTGGACATAATTCATAAGAGGCAGAGTCTTCCTAATCATTAGGCAAACAACAACCTGGAAAATGACATAGAAAGGCGCATCAATCTGGTGGTTTTATCTTAACAAGTCAAGAAGAGCTATGGTGATAAAAAGTCACTCAAACAACTTTCAATGCCATCAACGGTACCTTGCTAAAGTACCCAGCCAGCAAGGTGCTATGGGGACGGTTAGGCTCGAGGAAGGAGAATAGTAAGTTCATTAACTGTTACAGGTAATGGAATTAAAAATCATTACATATTTACCATTATCACACTTATATACCATAAAAAATCAAGCTTATAAAAACATTATCATCAAGCAAATAAGTATATACCTCTTCTTCCTCCGCCAAAGTTTTCAAAATAACATCAATTTCACATGTAAAAATCTCACAGGCAATGAAAGGAAACCTAAAAGACAAATCAAATATCAGATTAAAACTCAGGGAGAAATATAATTTAAAAACTCAAAATAAATTATTCAACCACTTTTAAATTCGGAAGACTGCATACTTGAAGGCCCGCTTGCTTTCAGCATCTTCTGGTGGTTCTTCAACAATGTAGCGTAGTAATTGCTCAACCTGAGCTCTGTCCCTCAGACTAGAGGGGAAAAACATAACCTTTAATGGAATCATCTTTATTATCACATGTCCGGTTTGTGTATCTAATTACATTTTTTATTAACAGAGTATGGAAAATGTAAATCGTGTTTGTGCAGATAGAGAAAAAGTGCACAACATACAAGTTAATGAGGCGACTGTTTAAGGCCTTGCATTCTTGAATTGTTTCCTCTTCATCCAGAAGCTCTTGCAAAGTGAAATTCTCCTGGTCTAATATTGCTTCCACCTACAAATGACCAGAAGCACAAAATGTACTTCAGGAATCACAAAAAGAGGACAAAGGAAGTAGGTAGATAAGCTCATTAAGCTTTATGCATGTAGAAGCTTTGATCATCACTAAGGCATCCTCTGTAAACCGGTCATCTACAGAAAGATCTTTAATTGGAAAAATGTTGCTCTCTAATATCAGTGATCCGTAGATTAAGGAAAAAGTAACTTTAAAAATAAAATAATGTTATTACAGACTGCCTTCGAATTCAAATCAATATAAAAAAATTGAGTATATTTAATTGGAGTAAATCTCGCGACTGCTACATTGCGAAGTTTGCCCACTGGAATATCCAATAAAAGGGAACCTTCGAAGAAGATGAATGCTGTCTTGGCTGAAAAGTGCTTGAAAAGGTGTTAATAACAGAAAGTATTCAGCAATTTGCCAGGCAGCATCAATGGCTTCTAACTGAGATCCTCCCAATATAGTAAGACATCCAAGAATATTCAACCAAAAAAAAATGACTGAGGCATAAAGGGAAGTGGGGCACACCATCGACTGCTGCAGTACTAATTTATGAGAAAAAGCATGAACCCCATGACAGTCGAGGTTGATCCGTAGGATGATACTATGATAATTTGGTTAGCATAGTGGACTAACGATTGATATAAATTTAAAATAGGTGAATAGAAGCCATTTGAAGACGATGACTCACTGATGCTTGAATTTAAAGGGATGGGAGGAAGACAAAACTGAACTGCGATTTAAATTAAGTAAAATCAACCTCCGACAGTAAACTAGCAAGGTCATGAAGATCATATTAAGAGCAGAATAACTTACAGGAGAGGAGGCAGATAAAGATGCTAGCTTCCAAAACATGTCAACGGAAAATATTGAAGGTAAATGAATTTAGCGGGGGTAAGCGGGAACTCCCCTGGTGTGTGAACCCTTGAAAAAGCGGCAAATTTAGGTCAAGTCAGGGGAACATGAAACCAGATAGCTGGAGATAGGAAGGCAAACATGAATACTAGAGGGAGCTGTAAAGGCAATAAACCCTAATTTAGTGGGAAAGATATCCAAAAATGATGCTAGGCCGTGATGAACGATGAGTAAAGGAAGAGAGGGAACCCCAAAAATAATCGGAGCTTCTAATCGCAAATGGAGGGGGGGGGACGCCATAGGGGTACAAAACTACAAACGATGCACTTCTCACAAGAAGCATCCCTCGTCACATAGTGGATGCACGTGGTCGTCGTCTTTTCTTCGTTACATACGTGGTCTACATTTAACTGCAATCCTACGTTATTTTTTTCCTCTTGGAATGTGATCTCCTCCATTTTTCTGTGAGACCATCGCCTTCTCTCTGGCTACGTAAAGATTAAACACATTCCACGATTTCTCTCCGAGTTTGTTTTCTCAGGCCTATTAACGGTGTTGATATCAATATTTCGTTATTTACCGTTAATCAGAATGCTACGACACACAGCATTCGAAATCTTAAATTCGCCTTATAAAAAAATTGCTCGCTGTTTGATCAATGAAATGTATATAGACTCGCAGTCAACCCATTTTTTTAATATTAAAAATAATATATTTTATTTTTTTTACCTTTTTTACCTCAATTTTTTAAAAGGAAAAATTAGCATTAAATTATATTTTTTAGGATAAACAATAACTAATACATTAAAAAATTGTATATAATGTTATATTTAAAATTAGAATAAAATATTTATATCTACATTTTTTAAAAAATTTAAAAAATGTCATTATTGAAAATTTATTAACGGAAAAGAATTAGGGTAAAAAAATAGAAAAAAATGAAAAATAAAAGAAATCTAATATTTTTAATAATTATTTTACGGCCCGCCAACCGCAAAAAACAGGCTCTTAGCCGCGGGCATTACCGGACCTACATGTAAGTACCCAATTGACCGGGAAAGTTGATAACCGCCCATATTTGAGCGCGTCACGGTTCTGTTGCTTCAGTTAATTAATCTGATCGTAAGGCCATTACCCACCAGCTCAAAGCGTACTGCAGATTCAAGCCAAATCTCCTTTCAAATCTACCCTTTTACCAAAGTCTCTTATCTGCAAGACGGATCTCGATTGCGGAATGCTGGGAGTCCCCCTTATCTTCAAATTCTGGTACGACTACATCTCGATGAAAATTAATCTGAATCACGGGTGGCCTTGATTCTGTTCGGCTTGCTAGTTTTGACTAGAGATTAAAAGAGAAATTAAAGTTCGTTTTTTTTTTTTGCATATTTAGTCAACATTTTTACCATTCTAACTTGGAATCCGGTTTTACTATATTGTGCCTATTTTTCTAACACTCGACAGAGGAACATTTCCTAGATCATCGACAATAGACTGGTTATTTATCGCCTTTCATGACTCTGGTCGGATTTGGTGCATGTGAGAGATATTGTGGCTGCGATAGAGTTCTGAATTGAAGTTCTTGGAGGAGAGATGAGTGTGAGCCATGCTTCGGTTCATCCAGTCGAAGAGGCTCCTGCAACTGAAGGCGAAGGCGTTAACGCTCCCAGAGTCAGGATGAAGGATATCCAAGGTATGCCAGGGACACCGGGTGGGTTATCCCTGCGAATCTCTCAGTTTATTTTCGCTGCTGCAGCACTGTCAATCATGGCTTCCACCAGTGATTTCCCTTCCGTCACTGCTTTCTGGTAAACTCTCTCTAGAGTTATTTATTTCTTGATCTTATGTGCTTTGGCTATGATAGCTGTTAGTCAAACCGTGAAACTTTTCAAATCCTGGTCCAAAAGAGACTCCAACCAGTGATTGGCTATGAAATTTTTGATTTGATGAGTTCAAATGGACTGCATGTGAGGGAAATAGTTTTGATCGTCATTGATTGAGCTAAATCTTCTTCTAGGCATCCGCTCTTTGGTTAGAGTTAAAATCGGTTCATCACAGTAAATGACATCTCGAATTGTACTTTTTCCCAAACAGTATTAAGAAATTACCTTCCTCAATCATGAACCTGCGAGAACTATGCCCATGAGCATGTCTAGTAATAGATAAACACGCAGGAGGAAAACTCTTATAGGATGCCTGCTATAGTGCATGCAGCATATTAATTTTTGTTAGTTTATGGCATTAATGGGTCTGCTTAGTTAGAGACTGCATCCCAGATTCTGTGTGAGCTGAGACATTGGAATATGCTCAGAAAAGTACCCCAAGGCAAAGGGTCCAGTTGTGTTGTTACTTGAAATACAGTCAATCGGCTAGTCATTCTTCATATCTTCGTTTATACGATAGTCAGATGATCAAGCAATGTAATGATGATGAATGACTACTAAGGAATAGTGATGTTTTAGAGAATTGCTTCGCAGCAATGAGATTGGAAATAGTAGAGCAATCTTAAGAATACAAGTAAATAAGGTCTGATAGAGATGGAATATGGCACAATTGAGGAAGCAAAACAGTTGTCCATTGAGCTGGAATGGAATTAGTCTATTTGAATAACATTCTGAATCTTTTGCTTTATCTACTTTCTTGGATTAAATGATTTGCTTCTATATAGCCTTGCATTTATTTGGGCAATGCCTCATAAGTAGTGAAAGCGAACCAAACTTTTTCCTCCATTCTTTCATCTTCTTCCATTTTGATGTTGGACAGCTGTGACATGGACCTTTGTTCTTACAGTAATACTTTTCTGTGACATCTGATTGAATGAATCTTGGATTTGTTCATTCTTATCTTTGCCGTTGATGATTTATCCGTAACATCCAGTAGAAGAATGCCATTAAGGATGAGTTGCAACATTTTTTGTCATCATTCCTGTTGATTCTCCTATTTTCTCCCAGTTACCTTGTTGCGGCTGCGGGCTTACAGAGTCTGTGGAGCTTCTCACTAGCTATTGTTGATGTGTATGCTCTCTTAGTGAGGCGGTCATTGCAGAACCATCGAGTTGTGACTCTGTTTACAATTGGTGACGGGGTAAGATATTTTGTATGAGATATGCTGTACTATCCTGTTGATTTGAGAAGAGCTGTAGCCTGTGTGTATAATGCAGGTAACTTCCACTCTTATATTTGCCGCAGCATGTGCATCAGCAGGGATCACGGTGCTTATTGATAATGATCTTGATAGTTGTTCACGGAATCACTGTGTACAGTTTGAAACTGCCACAGGCATGGCTTTCATCTGTTGGTTTACCACTGTCCCATCATTTCTCCTCAACTTCTGGTCCATGGCATCCCAATAAAACAATTAACAATGACACTCACAGATCTGTAAAACTTGTAAAGTATGGCAATTTGTACAACATATGTTGCCTTGGACAATTTTCACCCCATCTTTCGTAGAGCTTGTTTGCCTTTGGATTTGCGCACATTGTTACATTTTGATACGTGCATGAGAGGCATACACATGGAGAATAGCAGGTTTGGATGAATATGGATACTTTTGGCTCTCGGAGCTCAAGAGCTCTGCTTCGTAAATGATTGTTTGAAAGGTTCTTTCCCCTCTGGCAAAAAAAGGAACGTTCTTTCCCGTTTGCCATATTTCTAAGACCACTCAATCAATCGTAAATCACTTTATTGTGAGGCATATAAATGTTAATAAATATTGATGAGATATTTTTTCAATAATGAAATCATTTTGAAACCTTGAAATATAATTATTAATGAATGAATTGGATAATATATTTATAGAGGTCATTATATTTCAATAATTAATAATTAATGTGATTTGTTAAGCTTTTGTCAGTGTCTTAAAATTAATAAGATAATTGGTTATCTTAATAATTGATGCATGCAGTGAATGAAATTGATAGTAGAGCATTTACAGATTTCAAATAGTTGATTTAAATATAATTGATGTAAATAAGTGAAACTAAGACTCTTACTTAAATGTATTTATTTATATGTATAACTAGATTATACATTAGTTTATATTTCAAATAAATTAATTTAAAAATAATAAATACAATTTCTTTAAGTTAATATATTTAACTTATTCAGGTTAACTAACTATTACATTAATGATGGGAGTTAATATTATTTTTTAAATGAGTTATATTAGATCCTAAAACGCCAAGTAATTTAATAATAATAGGTAGGTTTAGAAGAAAATAAAATAAAAATTAATTTTTTAATCCTCAAATTTTAACCCACTTGCAATTCACCCTTCAAGTATAACCCCACGTCGACTCAATCCTTGAACCTTTGACTTGCTTAAAACTTAACCCTTGTCTTTTCACATATTTTAGAAATCTATATATCTTTATTAGAGTAGCTTATCACTGAGTCATCCTATCTATAAATTAAAAATGCAGATTGGTGGTGGTGAATAGAAGCTTCACTGTATGCACAGAAGAAGCGCCGTTTTTGGAATCTACATAGAGCAGCAATGAGATGGAACCGGTTTCGGTGCATGACGAGGGAGAAGCGTCCCATGCTTCTCCCTCTTTTATTTATTTTTTATTATATATTTTATTAATAATTAATTAATTATAATAATTAATATATATTAAATATATTTATATAATATATTTAATATTTAAAATTTATTCTATTTTATTTATTTTTTATTTATGAATTATTGAAAAAAAGGTTCATTTTCATTCCAGGCATTTCTACAAACCTTTCCTTTTCAGAATCTGGTGCTGGGGTTAGATCTTTTGGATCAGCAAGGTAGGCAGAATCATCTTTTATCTTCTGCTTCTAGATAGAATGATAACATTCCATGGAAAAACACATTTGTTGATGTGCATGCTGACTCTTATACCGGAGCTTACCCTGTAACACAAATTGGTAGCATGTTAATTCCATTTGACCAGATAGTTATCCATGGGGAGCAAATTTCACAGTTCCAAAGAAAGCGGGAGGTACTTAAAGATATATTAAATATATAAATATATTATATAAATATATTTTAAATATATTAATTATTAATAAAATATATAATAAAAAATAAATAAAAAGAGGGAGAAGCACGGGACGCTTCTCCCTCGCTATGCACTGAAACCGAATCCCGAGGAGATTCCTTGCAAAGAAGGAGAGGTTGGAGATGGTGACTTGGCAGCTAAATTAGCACCTACTAATATATATACATAGATGACTCGCTGATGATCTGGTGTCTTAAGGATGACTTTCCAAAAAATGTAAAAAAATTAAACTAATCAAAATTTCATGAGTTAAGTTGCATCAAGTCATATTCGTAGGATTGAGTTACAAGTGGGTTAAAATTTAAAAGTTGAAAAATTGAAAGATTAATTTTTCTGAAAATAAATCATATTTCTTCATTGCCGGTTACTGCAAATACAAAGCTGAGTCCACCACCTCATGGCTACTTTTGCAAATCATTCTAATTGAGCTTTGTCATCATCCAGAAGCCGCCCCATCTCCAGCCTAATGGCTTATTTAATCTGCCTTGCGGTTTTTGGGCAACAGGATACTTGTTTACTAAAAAAAGAATGGGAGCTCAAACTATTTGGTAGGTTTTCGTAAGAAAGAATTGCCTCCTGTCCGAGGCCCACGCATGGAATAGACTTCCCTGGCAGATGGACTGGCCTGTTACCACGAAATTGAAGTTGGAGTTTAAGACGGCCACTTCTCTAATGGGACTCTCAAAACCCTAGCTGGTATATATCTCCATTTCGGACTCGAAACCTGGAGACTGACGCCCTAGCTCTTTCGATCCTTCAACAATGCCGCCGAAGTTCGACCCCTCACAGGTTGTCGACGTCTATGTCCGAGTCACTGGCGGTGAGGTCGGTGCTGCGAGCTCACTCGCTCCCAAGATAGGTCCACTCGGGTTGTCTCCCAAAAAGATCGGAGAAGATATTGCCAAAGAGACTGCAAAGGAGTGGAAGGGATTGAGGGTCACCGTTAAGTTAACTGTTCAAAACCGTCAGGCGAAGGTTGCGGTTGTGCCCTCTGCGGCCGCGCTAGTTATCAAGGCCTTGAAAGAACCCGAGCGAGACCGCAAGAAGACCAAGAACATCAAACACAATGGTAATATATCTCTCGAGGATGTGATCGAGATCGCCCGAACTATGAGGCCCAGGTCGATGGCCAAGGACCTCAGCGGGACCGTGAAGGAGATCCTGGGCACATGCGTCTCCGTTGGATGCACGGTGGACGGGAAAGACCCGAAGGATTTGCAGCAGGAGATCACTGATGGGGATGTTGAAGTCCCCTTGGACTGAGTTCTTCCTTTTTTAATTTTGGTTTGATTAGTACTTACCTCCACGTAAATTTTGAGGAACAGTTGAAGTATGTGTTAATTTAAATATTTTGGGCGATTTAGATGATCTGCAGAGATTCTATGAGCTAAGCTAGACCAGGTTGCGTACAACTTTACAAGGATGATAATCTATTTTGATGCAATTTTGTTTCTTTCGCGATCAGAGTATTGCCCTGCTTAGTGTCATCGTGTGTTTGATTTATTTTCATGGAATTATGCTTTGTTTCCTGTCTCAGTAATACGATTTGTGAATCTGATTTTGGTAGATAACTCAAAGATCGTTGCAGCTTCTTTTCAGAAATTAGATTCATTCCCCCCATTAGGCCTCCTCATGAAGGGGAAAGGTGTAGTTGGTTATGTCGTAAACTACCATAATTTTACGGGTAAACACGTTTTATTGGTGTTCTTGTGGTATGACGCTCCTTGTGCGTTGTTCATTCGGGATAGGTAATGCACGATAACAAGGCTTTCACCTGGTGGTCTAATGGCCGCCCCAATTTTGCTTGGGTAGGGTGTGCCATTTGGATGAAAAATTATTGGAAGAAATGGCATTTAAGGTGAATGACATCTCTTCTGATGGGGGCAAAGATAGGAGCAGTGGATTAACGTTGTACTTTTACAGTTTTTCTGTAAGCAATACTTAGTTTGGCAGCGTTGGATGCTGAGCATTTTAGTTTGTATCAATTTGAAGCTGTGAGAAAACTTATAGTATAGTAGCAACATCTAATGTGATGACAAATATCGAGGTTTAAGTTTACAGGATGATGTTTATCTGGAGGAATCTATCCTAGTATGAAGCTACTGCAGTAGAAATCATTGGCCACTGTTCTTTCAATTTTAGCAGTCAATTTTCAGGGCCCCTCGTTTAGCTCCAATTTGTTTAGCCTGGTTCCTAATCTTCTGTTACATGTTTGGTGAGTTGATAATTATGTACTTCATGTTAGTGTAGGATATGACCAAGAGGGGGTGAATTGGTCAGTTTTAAAAATTAAAAACTTAATCGCAGTAATTAAACGAGATCACCGTTAAGAGCAGAGAGAAGAAAAACACAGCAGCTTTATCCTGGTTTGGTCCTCCTGACCTACATCCAGTCCTCAGGGTTCTCCTGAGATTTCCAATCCACTAATCAATAAATAAGGCTTTCTTGGCCCTTACAAGGAGATTCTCACTCCCCCTCACAACACGCAACAAAACAGAGTCTTACGCACTTTGTTTTCTGATTCTTTTTCAACCCAACCAATCCAAGGTCCTAACTTTGAATATCTCACAAGAATACAACAAAGTTTGACAGGATAAACTCTCCGAAAGAGTGGATAGTCAAATAATGAAGCTCACAATAAATTACAAGATGATAGAGAGATAGTAATGGCGTTGTCAAGTTGTGTTCGTTCTTCGTTGTTCTTTCTGTCTTCACTGCTTATTCATTTATATCTGAATAAGCATTCATTAGCCGTTACTCAGTAACTTAGTATCCGTTGGAAGAAGCTCCTATCCGTTACACACAGTCGTCGAGTTTCTGGTCTGTCATTAGTGGTTTCATTTAATGCGTTCAATGGCAGCGTCGTAGGTCATAAATGCTGGGCTTTATTCCTCAGACTTCCTGGGCAGTTTTAATGGAAGCACTAAAGCACATTCATGAGGTTAGGTAACATTCAAATTGTTCCAGCATGAAAGAGGAAAGATCTAATGACAGTAGATATGGCCGTGTCAGAAGCATGTCAGAGAGAGAAGAGAGAACTCGAGTTTTCATTGTCACATGACTCGAGTTCTAGTACATCAAATTGATATTCCTGTAATGAAACTCTCAGATATAACTCGAGTTTTTATTTGAAAGTTCTGAGGCTATGTTGAAAAACTTTTATACAAAACTTCAGGTTTTGACTTCAGGTTTTGGAGTCCAGTTGTAAAACTTCAGGTTGTGAAAGTGAAGATTCGAGTTCTAAAACTGTTTAGATGCGCAGTAGCAGTTTATTTCCCTTGTCTACTGCTTCTTCCTGTTGTAAGTTAATGCGCATTGGCATTAATCTTTTTCCATGTTAAACTTGTCAATTCCGGTGTATTTCTGCGATCGAGTTGTATCGACCTGATTCATGTAGGTTGAAATCTATGGTTAAATTTTAGTTCAGAAACATGAAACACCACATAAAGGCCACCCCAAGGAGAGAAAAGCACAGATATAATGGGTAGAAGAAAGCAACCTTATCCAATATCAGAACGAGGAAAAGAGAGAGAACTCTAATTTACGTACAGGAAAAATACTTAGTACCACTCGAGATAATTTGTCGAAGTTTGGTGATGTCCTCTCTCCCGTTGAACAGTTAGTTAGGCACTAATGTAGTATGACCAGTGAGGCTGGGGACAATAATGATCCG